>CM059573.1:14502501-14684277 GCA_030386875.1 Morinoia aosen
AGTTCAGCTACAAAAAGATGGCTGCTAAACTTGAACTACATGAATAGACAATATTTTTGAAGATGTTAAAAAAAATGGCATTTGTAGGAAAGCGTTTAACAAAGAATATGGTCAAAACAGGAAAGAAATGCAGCGAAAAATTCATGAAAAATATTTCCATATTGGGTTTCATTTTTCGAGAGACACCCTGTAAGATCATGTAACAGATGTGATGCCAATTTCAACATACAGTATGTCCCACAAAAACCCGAACTGGGTATTCGTTTTTCCGTGTCAGTTATGTCATCATAATCGGTAATACCTTTTCTATAGGTTAATTTTGAAGGATAATTTTGCAAGAAATTAAATGCCCATTGTATTTTTATGATGGTATTACTGATACGGCAAAATAAATACTCGGTTCAGGTTTGTGTGGGACATACTGTACTGATTCCACAGATGTGGTGTAACAAATCTCAATCATCTGCAGATCCAGCATTGCTATCCATGTCTGCTAAATGAATAAGAAATAAAGATTACTAATCCAAAGACAAAGATAAATGAAGATTGCCAATCCAAACTAACAAACCCTGTACTTAGAAGAAGTTCAATATGACAGCTTTATAATTCAAGTATTAAATGTTCAGTTAGTGACATTTTACTAACAAAATTAATATCAATCAATCCAATGGAATAAAATGCCAAGTGTCTCCTCAAATTTAGGAATAAATTTATATATTTAGTGCATAATTCCTATTATGTTATTACAATGGGAATCTAATTGATCACATTAAGTTGGTTGGTGCGTGTGTCTGAGAGGACGCTCAATGCCCGTATCTGTGATACGAGTTTCACCAGCGCACAAGTACAAGAATATTTTGATGGCGGGTACTGTTGGGATGGATATATTTGTTGGGCATCCACGTCTGGAGGATTTATTTAATGGCGGGTACTGTTGGGATGGATATATTTGTTGGGCATCCAGGTCTGGAGGATTTATTTTATGGCGGGTACTGTTGGGATGGATATATTTGTTGGGCATCCACGCCTGGAGGATTTATTTAATGGCGGGTACTGTTGGGATGGATATATTTGTAGTGGCATCCACGTCTGGAGGATTTATTTAATGGCGGGTACTGTTGGGATGGATATATTTGTTGGGCATCCACGTCTGGAGGATTTATTTAATGGCGGGTACTGTTAGGATGGATATATTTGTTGGGCATCCACGTCTGGAGGATTTATTTAATGGTGGTTACTGTTGGGATGGATATATTTGTTGGGCATCCACGTCTGGAGGATTTATTTAATGGCGGGTACTGTTGGGATGGATATATTTGTTGGGCATCCACGTCTGGAGGATTTATTTAATGGCGGGTACTGTTGGGATGGATATATTTGTTGGGCATCCACCTCTGGAGGATTTATTTAATGGCGGGTACTGTTGGGATGGATATATTTGTTGGGCATCCACGTCTGGAGGATTTATTTAATGGTTGGTACTGTTGGGATGGATATATTTGTTGGGTATCCCCGTCTGGAGGATTTATTTAATGGCGGGTACTGTTGGGATGGATATATTTGTTGGGCATCCACGTCTGGAGGATTTATTTAATGGCGGGTGCTGTTGGGATGGATATATTTGTTGGGCATCCACGTCTGGAGGATTTATTTAATGGCGGGTACTGTTGGGATGGATATATTTGTTGGGCATCCACGTCTGGAGAATTTATTTAATGGTGGGTACTGTTGGGATGGATATATTTGTTGGGCATCCTCGTCTGGAGGATTTATTTAATGGCAGGTACTGTTGGGATGGACATATTTGTTGGGCATCCACGTCTGGAGGATTTATTTAATGGCGGGTACTGTTGGGATGGATATATTTGTTGGGCATCCCCGTCTGGAGGATTTATTTAATGGCGGGTACTGTTGGGATGGATATATTTGTTGGGCATCCACGTCTGGAGAATTTATTTAATGGCGGGTACTGTTGGGATGGGTATATTTGTTGGGCATCCACGTCTGGAGGATTTATTTAATGGCGGGTACTGTTGGGATGGATATATTTGTTGGGCATCCACGTCAGGAGGATTTATTTAATGGCGGGTACTGTTGGGATGGATATATTTGTTGGGCATCCACGTCTGGAGGATTTATTTAATGGCGGGTACTGTTGGGATGGATATATTTGTTGGGCATCCACGTCTGGAGGATTTATTTAATGGCGGGTACTGTTGGGATGGATATATTTGTTGGGCATCCACGTCTGGAGGATTTATTTAATGGCGAGTACTGTTGGGATGGATATATTTGTAGGGCATCCACGTCTGGAGGATTTATTTAATATTGGGTACTGTTGGGATGGATATATTTGTTAGCCATCCACGTCTGGAGGATTTATTTAATGGCGGGTACTGTTGGGATGGATATATTTGTTGGGCATCCACGTCTGGAGGATTTATTTAATGGCGGGTACTGTTGGGATGGATATATTTGTTGGGCATCCACGTCTGGAGGATTTATTTAATATTGGATACTGTTGGGATGGATATATTTGTTGGGCATCCACGTCTGGAGGATTTATTTAATGGCAGGTACTGTTGGGATGGATATATTTGTTGGGCATTCACGTCTGGAGGATTTATTTAATATTGGGTACTGTTGGGATGGATATATTTGTTGGGCATCCACGTCTGGAGGATTTATTTAATGGTGGGTACTGTTGGGATGGATATATTTGTTGGGCATCCACGTCTGGAGGATTTATTTAATGGCGGGTACTGTTGGGATGGATATATTTGTTGGGCATCCACGTCTGGAGGATTTATTTAATGGCGGGTACTGTTGGGATGGATATATTTGTTGGGCATCCACGTCTGGAGGATTTATTTAATGGCGGGTACTGTTGGGATGGATATATTTGTTGGGCATCCACGTCTGGAGGATTTATTTAATGGTGGGTACTGTTGGGATGGGTATATTTGTAGGGCATCCACGTCTGGAGGATTTATTTAATGGCGGGTACTGTTGGGATGGATATATTTGTTGGGCATCCACGTCTGGAGGATTTATTTAGAGAAATTATCAAATCCCAACATATTTGACGGGTCGTGAACACTTGCATATAATAATTAACAGGAGTAAATTGGACCCCTCAAAAATATAGACAAAGAATAACATATGCATCAAAAGAACTTCTAAATAACCTAGAACTTTACCACTAAAAAATGCACATTACTGACGAACCAAAATCCAGCAAAAATACCTCACTTATTGACAAAAAACATCTCAGTGAATACCAAGAGCATCCTAATTTCCTTTGTTATAAAATATCACTTACTGATAACAGTAAAAACGCCTCACTGAATAACAAGGACAGCACAATCACCCTTGTTATAAAATTTTATTTATTGCATTCAACTCACTAAATAACAAGGACAGCACAATCACCCTTGTTATAAAATTCTATTTATTGCATTCAACTCACTAAATAACAAGGGCATCAAAATTGCTCTCAACCATAGAAAGTTTCTAGATAAGTGAACATAAAAAAAATGTGATAAATGAAATAAAGTAGAGAAATAAAGAGGCCAGACCTCCTGTTGAGATATGACGGGCCTCCAGACCACTTCTGAGAGCAGCTCCACAATGCGCTCGAGACCTTTTGTCTCGACAGAGGCAGCGTAGATCACCGCGTCTCTGCACAGACGACACGTTGTTCAAGGGTGGTTAAACGTGCAAGCAGTTCAGATTACAAAACACAATTTTAATGTATTTCATTAAAATGCCAATCCAGTAATGTTAAGAGATCAACATTTCAACATTAAAAAATTATAAATTCATTAGAGATTGCATGAAAGAGATTTGAAATTTCACAGATTTTTAAATTTGCTTACTAGGCTAAAATGCCATAACCTGAACTTCACTATGATACGAGCAAGCAATACAAAAATGCTAGGATATAGAGAAAAGAACTAAGAACATTGTTTATAAATTACCAATTCATTAATAACTTGGTCAAACCTGAGTGTTTGGCAGTCCACAATGCCTCCCAGCTTCTCAACTGTGCTCATGATCTGCTCCCTCTTCATGTTTACAGTGTTGCCAAATGCAAGTTTTTCAAGGAAGTGAGAGATGCCGCTGGGGTACGCCACCTCGTATCGGCTCCCGCTGTCCAGAACCACTGAAACCAGCCACAACATTAGGATAGTACAAATGATACTTTATCATCCTATCATATATAAACAGGCCATCAACCATGGTAAGATAATACAAATGATACTTCATTACCCTATCAAATATAAACCAGCCACAACATTACTAAGTAGAATGATACAAATGATACTTTATGGCCCTATCACACATAAACCAGTCTAAAACTATAGTAAAAATGATTATGCAAAAAATACAACCTTAATAAGAAGTCGATATCATCACTATAACATTCTAACTGGCCAACAACATCACTAAGAAGAATGATCTAAACACATCACAAAAAATTTAAACCAGCCTATAACATGAGTAAGAAAGATGATATAAACAGAACACAATCCTAAAAAATGCTGCACAATTTTTTAATTTGATGCATGCCAACTTGGATATCTCTCAATCTCCCTCACCAGGGCTGGATTATATACTTCAAAAAAATTCAACAGAAATAAAGTCAAAATAAATGTAAAATATGAGTATTTACTTCAATGTCTTTAGTCGACACACTGTTTAGTGAATACTAGTTGTTCAAAGTATCTACTCTCTGGGAGCACTAATTTGCATAAATACAATAATTTGCATTAAGACAATAATTTGCATTAAGACAATAATTTGCATTAAGACAATAATTTGCATTAAGACAATAATTTGCATTAAGACAATAATTTGCATTAAGACAATAATTTGCATTAAGACAATAATTGTTCACTCTGCAAGGAATTCTAGGAAGAGTACACCCATGGTTTTGTAATTATGCAATCATTGAAGTAATTGTACAATCACAGAGAATGATTGAAATAAATCAATGGGAATATATATCAAAATACCTGAGATCCCCTGAAGAGGAAACAGGTACAAAAAATATAAGAATGCATAAGAAATAATTACAGTTAAACAACAAATACTTTGTTTCCTTTCATTTACACAAAACAATTAAAGCAATTAGACAAGTGTAAATACTGAAATAGGTCTTGCAATTTAACAGAGAACAATTGAATTATTTACACAGAACAATTAAAGCAAATAGATATAAGTGTAAATAATGCAATTGGTCTTACAATTCAGAGTAAAAGAGGAAATGTAAATTTGTAGGAAAACAAGAAAAGAGCACATATTTCATCACAAGGAAATCCTGAACTCACCCCCAACTGTGCAAAAGCTGCCAAACTTTGGTTCAGACGCAACTCTGATGCCATTATCGAGCACAGTGACCCGTGTGTTGGTGTCAGATTCAGACGCTGAAGAATATATAGGTGGAGGTATCCAGGGTACAGGCTCAGACAATGAAATTTTAGCAATTTCTGGTAACTTAGATTCTTTTGCAGCCTGAGAATGCTTGCTTTGGTAGTCTGTGAGTGTCTCAGCTTGGGTTGCTGTGTGGTATGTGGTTGAGTTGGTGGTGGGCTTCCCAGACCCACTGCCAGGGGTGCTGCTGCTGCTGTAGTGTTTGCATAACCTCAGTGGGTTGAGTGCATTTATTTCATCCTGCAGCAATCTGTAACATAGAAATTAAGGATTAAATGATATTACAGTGATAAGTCAGTTCTAACGCTCAGTATTCTTTTCAGTTTGCAGCAATTTTCAACATGAAAAATGGGGTTTGACACACTATGTTGACTTTCCTGCCTAAGCAAAAACAACCTTAAGAAAGTAAAAAAATGGACAATTAAATATTAACTATAGAAAATGCAGAATCTATTCAGAAGGTATGTTCTTACACAGAACACCTTAGGCAATAAAATAAGTTAAGAAAGAAGAGGAAAAAAATGCACAAGAGAGATAGCAAAGATAGCACAATAACTGACAAACATGAAGTGTGGGCAGAGGTATACAAAAGCATCTCTTGTAGTGCCAGTCTCCACAGCACAGAATTGACAAACCTAAATCTATTGCCTATCCTTCGGCCTCTGTGAGGAATATCAATATTTCAGTTTGGAAATATGGAGGTTATTTAACAACACATAAGAAGGGAATGCTTCAAGTAATATGGTCAATATTGAATATAATGTTGTCAACGAATTTCATAATTTCGTAGGTATAGATGGGTAATATAGTCGATTATAAGACATTTTACATGAATGACATTCTGCCCGGCGATGCGTTTATTTTCTAATTATTCAACTTTGAAGCTGGCTTGTGCGCGCCATGGAAGCGCGCGGGGCAAGCATAATTTAATTAATAACGGAAGCTAATCCCCTATTACAAACGTAAAGAGGTTGGGTCGTGAGGGGTAGGCACGGTTTGTTCAGTGAAAATTATAAATAAATAAATAAAGGTTTCGAGTGACGTTTGATGACATCGACGCCAAGGTGGCTGCCGCCATGGCGCCAACCGGTTGAAGATGGCGGCAGCCATCTTTGAGTCAATGTAAACAAATGTCACTAGATAGCTTTATTTATAATTTTCACTAAAAGAACTGTTGCTACCCCTCACGACCCAACCTCTTTACGTTTGTAATAGGGGATTAGCTTCCATTTTCATTGCTAAAACATTGACTGTTTTTGCGTTAAAAGGGCCATTCAGTAGCGCCGTTCATATAACTTCAAACTTAAATAACTCGAAAACTAAGCATTTCCAGGCACATTGTCATTCGTGTAAAACGTCTTAAAATCGACTATAATACCCATCTATACCTACGAAATTAGGAAATTCGTTGACAACATTATATTCAATATTGACCAGTAATATTGCTGAAGTACTATGCATATGCTATCTCCTTCACTTGAGATATTTCCAGTAATAATGATCAATACAAGGTAGATAAATTGGCCATACAAATTATATCAAATGAAATATTAAACAATGATAAATAATGAAATATCTTTTCAAATTAAGATATAGTATTTTACAACATGAAAATTTCTAAATCCAGGATGTAAGGGATGTCAAAGTTTAGTTGCAAAATAAAGACACTTGAAATAATAACTTAGGTCAGTTGTCATTAAAATATTGTTTTGGCAAACAAAATGAACAGAAAATAATTCAAAAAAGCCATAACAGCTTATAAATTAAAGTATTTCCGTAAAAAGAGAAAATAATTAAACAAATATTTTACTGTGACGAAAAATAAAATTAGGCATGCACGCTGAAAATAATTAAACAAATATTTTACTGTGACGAAAAATAAAATTAGGCATGCACGCTAAGAGAAAAAATAACACACATGACACTCAACTTGGATTATTATATTTGACAAATACTAGAAATAAAAAAAAAACCTACTAAGATTTTCTATGACCAAAACGACTTGACTCACTTTATGAGGTGTTTGTTACTTCCCGACTTGAGCAATTTGGTAGCCATGTTTCAGATTGGATGATAGACGATAAAGACGTTGAACTTGAACTTGAACTTGAAATTGAGGGCCGACAGCGTCGGGGCCTTTGTAACGGCCTACAATTCCCTCCACAGTTATCACACAGAGAGTTCAGCGCCTGGTACCAGACTTGTCCACTAAACTACTCAGGATTTACCAATCCTCGTCACAAGCTGCCATTGGATGGCGTCACTGGGATAGCCAGTGCGTCAAAACACCATCCCCAGGCATATTGGGTCATTACTGACCATTCTACCTGACTGGCTCATTCCAGTCACTGTCTCTTACTCCAGGCACGCACAAGAAACAATTTCATAGCTTCGATGATACTCAAATTGCACTCCTGATCCAATCCAGCAAGACAGCTCATACCGCAATCATCTTCAGCACATCTGGCATTCCACTCATTCACTCCATACTGCTCAGACACCACATTCATAAAACTCTCTCTCTCTTGCTCATACTTACTACATTCCAGCACTAAATGCTCAATTGTTTCCTCTACTCCACTATTACACTGCTGACATAATCTGTTATTATTCTCATTCCATCTCCATGTACGTCTGTTCACACTCAATGACTTACATCTCACAGCAAACAAGAGTTGACTTCCAAAACTACCATCATAGAACAGCTCAAACTTAGGTGCTTTCTTTTTCATATACCAGTTAAGTGTAGGCTTGCGCATCATGCTAAGCTTCCACTTATTCAATCCATACTCTTTTGTTCGTCTCTCAATCTCTTTCTTCCACCTCTTGCAGTCCCACTCAGGCCCTACACCTCCTACATTTATTAAACTCCAGTCATCCACAGGTCTCCCAATTCTAACATGAATAATCTTTTGCATACTGAGTTTCCTTGCATGCCCCCAACATACTTTCTCCCAATAGCTTACACTCAGATTCCATTCAAAGATTCGCCTTACCCACCTGCTATTCTGCATTCTTTCAATTCTCACCTTATAATTCAGCACAGCTTTCATCATTCTTTCTGAAAATAGGCTCCACCCTAGGTCACCTCTAATGGCTTCTGTAGCTGTCCATTTCGGAGCACCCAATGCTACACGTCCTACCTTATTTTGTATCACATCCAGCTTTTCAAGATCACTTCCATTCCAGGCAAGAGCACTCATACCATACATGACACTAGGTACAGCAACATACTTCCACATTCCTCTCACACATTCGTACTTGTTTGCTCTGTATCTGGCCACACTACCTAACCGTCCACTCCACTGCATTGCTTTAGCCACTTTCTCACCTTTAGTTCTAGTACATCCATCTTCACTCATCATACAACCTAGATATTTGTATTCTTTTGTTCTACCTATTCTGATTTCTCCAATATTCCACAGTCTGTCTCTATCAGTCTCATCACTATTTATAACCATGACCTTACTTTTATCGGCACCAAAGTTCATCTTGAAATCTGTACTATATCCATTCACAATGTCAAGCATCCTTTGTAGTTCATGACCACATTCACTAACCACAACCACATCATCAGCATACAACAAACAGCTCAGTCTCTCATTACCAACTTTCAGTCCTAAACCACTCCCTCTCAGTCGAACTGCTAATTCTTCTGTGTACAATCCAAACAACAGGGGGGACAGAGTACAGCCCTGTCTCACTCCTCTAACACTCCTCACTTGCCCTGTTTCCAAATTTCCTAACCTGTAGATAGCACTTGTGTTCTCATACAGACTCTGTACAATGTTCACTATTTTTCTGCTAAAACCAACTTTTCTCAAAATTTCAAACAGCCTAACCCGATCCACTCTGTCATACGCCTTTTCAATATCCAGGAATGCTAAATATACCTTCTTGTTATCCTTCTTCATTCGCTCAATTATTTCACTCACTACAAACAGATTATCCTCCCCCCGTCTATCTTGCCTAAAACCATTCTGTTCTTCTCCCAGGACTCCTAATTCCTCAACTAAATTTTTCATTCTCTCATTCAAAATACCACAAAAGATCTTACATACGGTGTCACCCAGTGCAATTGGTCTGTAATTTTTAAGTTCTTTCATACTCTTATGTCCACCCTTATGCAACAGAACTACATTACACTTGTTCCAGTCATCCGGTACTCTTTCACTCTTCCATATCTCATCAAATAAACATTTCAACATACTGACTACACTCTCTCCTCCACATTTATAGAACTCATATGGTATCTTATCAGGGCCACATGCCTTTCCATTTTTCACTTTCTTCAAAAAACTTACAATCTCTTCACAAGTGATTTCGTCTTCCATTTGCAGTTCATGTTCATCTATCAGAAAATTTATTGGTTCATCATCTGTAACCTGCTCATTCATTCCACCAATGTCCTCCCAGTATTCTTCAACTGCTTTCACCATTTGCATCCTATCTTGTACACTGCAACCATTGACTACTAATTCATCAACTTGAACTTCACTACCTCTATCATTACCTTGTATAAACCTATACCAATCTTTTATTCCATCTAGACCTTTCTTTCTTAGATTTTCAACTTGGTGTCTCTCTTCTTTAACCCTAGCCTCATTGATCATTCTCTTTACTTTCTTCTGCTGGTCCTTGTACTCATTCCATACACTCTGCCATTCATCCTCAGTAATTCTGCGTCTTTCATACATTTTCCTCATACTGCGTTGTTTTTTATTTAAAGTCTTCCTTCTCGTTCGTTCTTCCTTTATCTCACTCGTAAACCACCTAGCATTCCCTGTACTTTTCCTGCATTTCATTCTACCGATCTTTTGCTCTGCCACATCATACAAGGTTCTTGCAATCTCCTTATTTAGGTCATTTACATTTCCACACCTGTTCCAGTTACATCTACTCAATTCATTTCTAAATTCTTCCCAGTTTGCCATTTTAATACGCCAATTTTCTCTTACTCTGCTGGCCTTCTGCATCGGCTCCTTTCCACCCCAATTATATTCTAGTACAAGCATTTTATGGTCACTATCAATATCAAAATCATCTTCATCTACAAACATTTCTTTGACACACTCTCTTGCTCTACTATTCACTATCATATAGTCAATTGCAGTTTTACATTCCCTGCTTTGCCATGTATGCAAGCCATTTCCTATTGTTACATTTAGGTTCTCAAGTTCATTCTCATCACAGAAATCAATCAATTTTTGTCCATTTGCATTCACAGGCTCACCCAGTATACCAACATGGCCATTCATATCACCCATTAAAATCAGAGGGCATCTGCAATGCTCTTGCACAATTCTTGTTAATATTTCATACTTTTTTACATTCTCTTGATGAGCTAAAAAACCATCAGTTGTCATATAGCATACAACCACAATAACACATTCTCTGGCATGCATTCTTTCACACTTTATTACTAACAGATCTTCACTCTCAGGTTCATTTCCAACAGGAATTTCTTCTAATTTCCAATTTAGAGCATTTTTTACAATGAGACCAACTCCACCACCTCTTTTTTGCCAACTTACACGCCCTTTTCCAATCATGTAGTACTTACTCTCCTTACACTTTAAACTGACTCTATCACGCATTTGGGTCTCTACTACACCAACACAATCCAAATCTCCATTCTCAAATTCTGCTACAAGGTCATTTAACTTTCCAGCATTCCATCCACGCACATTTATACATCCAAACCTTACAACACTATTGGACAATTCACAACATTTTTCATTTTTGCTCTGACAGCTTTCCATTCATCCAGTTCCACCTTCCATTACAATATGAGTACACCCAATCCACTGGATGTATCTCCTGGAGAGTTTCATCTCACCTTCTTGAGTAAGGTGGACTCCATCTCCACAAAAACACCCACTCTGGATCAGGTTATCCATATCAAGGAAGCTGGAACCCATTTCACGCTTTCTCATACTCTCAGCTTTCATACTCATGATCCTTTTATGCACTTCCCTATTCACCTCCTTTCGCACCCTTTCATACTCCTCACCACATGCAGGCCTTCTCAGCAGACTGGTCACAGCCACTCTTACATTCTTCTTTCGCGCCCTTTCAACAACATTCATAATTGCATTCACCGTACGCTCTCTCCCACATTCAAGCAATCCATTGCCACCTCCTTGCAGTACAACCATCCCTTCATCCATTCCATCTATCACTTCCTCAGCATGCCTACAAATCTCATTCACTCCCTTTCCTCTCATGCTCGTACATCCACTACGGTCAGTCATACTCACAAACCTATCCACATTCTTCACCATGCTGTCACCACATATTCTAATCGTAGGTCTCACTCTCCCTTTCATACTACTCTTTCGTTCAACTCTTCCACTCACATCACTCTTTCCATCCATCTTCCTTACATTCACTTCCACTACAGGCGCCTGCACCTCATGTGGCATATCAACAGGTTGCTCCTTCACTCTCTTCCCATTCGTACTTCTTTCATCATGCTCATTCATCCTTCTACTCTCATCTGGCACATTTGCACCACCATTCACTTCATTTATTGCATTCACACTCCTTGCACCATCATCCACTTCATTTGCACTCCTTGCACCATCATCCACTTCATTTGCACTCCTTGCACCATCATCCACTTCATTTGTACTCCTTGCACCACCACCATTTACCTCTTCATTCACTGCATTTGCACCATTCTCATTCTTTCCTTCATTCAACTTCCTTTCATCCTTCAAATCAGCCTCTAAAGCAACCATCAGAATTGTCAATCTCTCAACCTCCTCTTCCAACTTCTTTCTCTCGTCATTCAAACATTTCCAGCACGTAAACACAAGATCATTCAACTTCCTCCGACTCATCTCTCTCAAACCTTTGCATGCATCTATATCTACCCACTCTTTACAAGTCATGCACTCAATCTCCTCATCCATTCCACTTGCACCTCCCTTCCTACGACCAGTCCTATTTCTTGCCATCCTCAGACACAGACTTCTATCTCAGTACAAATTTCACAGGCAGAAGGAGTCTTCACTCACCAAATCTACTGAAAATCAAGTTATCAAAAAAAAAAAAAAGAAACAAAAACGTTTCCTACTACTCACAGTCACTCTCTACAATGTCAAACACTATACTCTTTATATGCAAAGAAAGCTTAACTACCAGTCAAAACACCTCAGTCAAAAATTGCAAGTCACCACACCAAAGTCCAATGCTCAGTCTCAACTCTCACGCAACAAAAAAACTACTCTCACGAGCACTCCATACAAAGTCACACACTTTACTCACGTGAATATACAAACTATACCAGTTTTTAGCAACTTCACTTTAATTCACCACAATATTCGTCGGAGGACCCAGAGACACGTGCACACCGCTCGGAACAGAAGTCGGAAGACCGTACTATGCGACGCAAATGTGTTCCGGCAGTGAAAACCGTACACTTTAAATTCCGAACACGCAGAAGTGTGAAATTTGTCAACTCGGACAAAATACAAAATCCAAACTAGGCTAGTCTCGATTATTAAATTAAATGGCGCAAATGGGATATGTATATGATTAATAACTATTCATTGCAGTATAACGTATGCATTTTTTATTCTTCCACGAGAAACTTCTAAATAACTAATAAATTTTGTCGATCCCAATCATATACAAATATTGCAAAGAATCAGACTTAGAATCATTTAGCGCTTTGAACAGTTGTATTTTATGATATTCTACATAATCCTCAAGCTTAAAAATCTCACACTATTGCTAAGCAAATAAAAGAAAGTTATGTAAACTCTTTAGTTCTGAAATAGAGCAAATTAAAATTAGTTCTTAAGCTTCGCATTACAATGATACTTTTTACCCGTCAAAAATATACCCGGAACTTCGTTTTGAATCTAGGTTTTCTCAGTTCTTTCGATCACAGGAATTTAAAGCACTTATTTAGGTCGGGATAGTCTCAAAATTACTGTAATACGAGGGAGGCAATACTATGTAGTTGTTAATTGTTAAGGGTTTCAGAGATGAAAATGTTTCATTCAACGCAAGCTTTAAGAAAAAAATACCTCCTACTTATGATACCAGTTATGTTTTTTTACTTTACGTGAGTCAACGTATTAATTGGAGGCATTGTTTTTTCCAATACATTTTGAGAGTATGAAGCCTTGCGGCAGTTACGGAATAAAGTTCATTTATGTTTGTTTTTCGGTTATATTATTAAATTGAAGAATTTAACCTCATCGGTATTGAGGAGATTTGAAATGGAAGTTAGTTTTTTTAAGGTTTCATTGTCTGAAGAAGAATTTTCCAAGCATTAAAGCAAGGAATTTTACTTATAATATAAAAGTAGATGATTAAACTGAACTCTGATCAACCTATTTCAAATGGAAATGTTTTTCTCCTAAAAACGTGGGCCAACAGCCGTGTAGCACGGGTCCTGTTACTCTCACCACTCACGAGCTTATAAAAGCACGCGAGCGCGACTCCGAAGGCAGTCCGTCGTCAGCATTCACACTGTGTAGGCAAGTGGGAAATACTCCATCTTATTTATCTCATTAAAATTACAATCACTGAATTTGTTACCGTCAAAATGTTCGTGCGGTTTAATTACATAAAAAAGCCATTTCGAACAGAGTTTACAGATCACGCAATGATATACCTGGATGGTCAAGCCTGATCTTTATTTGTTGTTTTCAAGTTTAATTGAAAGATTCAGTAGCGCTCTTATTAGAATTCGTTAAACTCTGCATTAAATTTGTTGTATGTTACTTTAATGAGCTAAAAAATCCCGTTTGAGTAATTGTGGATATAGGAGAACTTAAATGAGTGAAATGATGAGACGGGAGTAATTGAAAAATGAACACCTACGTCAAGCTGTGGTGAAGCCTTTGTTTAGCTAGCATGCTCGTCTCATTGCTAGCGTATTCAAGTCGTAGGTTATTCGTAGCTTTACATTCTAATCAGTAGCGCTACAGCACAGAATCAGTTGTAAGAAATGTTGACCTGGGGGCAAGTTTCAGTCGCCGTTTTTAAGTAATTTAAGTAAAAGAACAACAAACAAACATCGGCATCTTTGGGATGCTTTATTTCCAACCAAGCCTGATACAAATGATCTTAAGCATTGGTTTTCCAAATGTCTTATAACTAACCCTATATATAGGACACCATGACGGTTCCCCCGTAAAGCCGGTACCCATTTCCGACACTTGGGTTGAGTGGGGTATTGTGCTTGAGCTTTCCCTTATACCCAACGGGGGAAATCGCAGCGCCGGGATACGAACCCGCGACTCCGACATACAAGTCCGATCCCTTAACCACTGTGCCACCGCGAGCAAAATAATAAATGGATTGCTGATAATTAATGTCTGGACCTCCCAAAAATTATTAGTCGAGATCCTGATCCCTGGCCATCCGAAATTTTCGGCTGGCTGCGCCACTGATTTTAACACTCGCAGAGCAATTGAGTTAAAAGATCAGTGATTTTATTAAAAGGGACGAAAAGATTATGATTCAGAGCTTTTTTCCACTTTAACTGACTAGTTATAAACAAAAAAAAACGTTCATCACAATATTTCAACATAAATTTTAAACAAATTAGGTTTCCACATGATTCTCGAACATTGTTCAAATAAGACAAGAGAGATATACTGTATATATTTTTAAATATTTCTATTGATGATCCCCGCCAGAAAATCAGTTACTCTCATGTTACAGGTCATGTGCTTTTTATATTTCCTAGCCGAACCTCTCAGTCACATTCCTTAGCAATTTCTCTTATCCCTAAAAAATATTTGGTCCATCTTTATGGTAACTTTTTAGGTAATAATGTTCTACCTGAGACTAAAACAACTCAAGTTCCGAGTTACCTTCTGTCGTCTGCCATATGGCAGACGACAGTCCCCATAGGTATGCGTTAATTGCAGCAGAAAAAGTGCTTAAGAAAATTGACTAAGTACCAAACACGCTCAGAAAATTATCTGAGAAGTTTTGTATGATATATATATATATATATATATATATATATATATATATATATATATATAAATATATATAAGCTATTATTATTTTTGTCAATGATACCTATCAAGCTTAGCTGAGTAAACTTTGTGTTAGTGAGTGATTAAAAACTAAAGGTAAAGATTTTATATCTGTGATGGATAAAGATGCACGTGGATATAAAATGGGCGCATTGCAGATCGTGACTCGATTGAAAAGTGAATTGACCAAAACATTTTCTCATGAGGTAAATTCGATAATTTAAATGAAAATTGGAATGAAATCCAGATGTTTCACATCAAAATGTGACCCAACAATTTACTTCTCGATAGTCGGCTAATTTTGCCAATTTGCTTTACTTCCAAAACTTATAAGCGCGATTGCTGTCAGCCCAGCAAATTACACGAGGAAACGAGATTTTTTTTGTTCGTGTCTTATTTTTAAATTCACTTTTCAAACGAGTTACGAGGAGGCTGTTGTTTTTTGGACGAGAGTGAGAGGACTGGGAAGTCTTCACCGTGACGGCACGAGCAGCATCGCTCGGGACAAAAAACCCTTGTTGTGCTTTTCTGTCAGTTATTTTTTGTTTCGACATTTTACATAGTGTTACGATACAGATGTCTAATTATGAACCAAGAAAGTTAATGTTAAGATATTTTAAAAACCAAGTTAAACATTTCATATTTTAACTCTATCGGAAAAAAACTGTTTTTCTTTTTCTATCTTTCTTTCAATCGTGGTCCCGCAACAACAGTATTTTTACCAGAATAAAATCAGTTCCTCTGGTAATCACAGAAAACTGAGAACGCAGGCTGCAAATGTTTTAGGGGAAACTCTCTATTCACTGAACTTGTCTTTTACTCTTTCTCCTTATAGGTTATGAAGCTAAAAAAGCAGTATAATGCGAATGTGAATATATGGAGCGCCCTATTGAGTTGTTTAAATTTAGAAAACAAACTCTCTCCATCCGCTCATTTACAGCCTCATTAATGAATATTCCAGAGAATACTGTACACACTAGTGCTGCTCGATATACAAATGCTGTACGTGTTATGCTCAGTATACACATAAGAGTACACTCTACGCGCTCGTGAAATATACACAACTGTACAGTATGTATGCAATGTTCGTATTTTTACACACATCATACGTTGTTTGCGGTATAGTAGTAGTATCAGCATTGATTTGCAAGCGCTTCAGTAATTCGTACTATATCGCGTCGTATATGTGCGGTACACCGTCTTTAGGAGTTGTATATGTTATACAGTGCTAACGCATAGATTTTAATACAAGTTTTCCTCCCTAATTATAGCACAGTACAGAAACTACTGAGACTTGTACACTCGACTGTTATTTTCAGTAATAAAGTTGCGATATTTCAGCATCTTATTCAAATTATTGTTACTCACCAGAACATTTTAAGCCCAAAGTAAAATTAGCAGCAAACAATGACTATTATTCAGTGCTTATTCGAATGCTCGTTTTGGAGCAGTCAAAGACTGCTATCACTCGTGATTTTTGGTATGTTAGTGACGTCATTACGGTCTCACGGGCGATTGGTGGACCCGCCTGCCAGAGGCACGATGTGGCGGCTGGGTTTCGACACGCCGCCAGACTACAACGACCACGAGCTTTTCTGTGGCGGCTTTGAGGTAAGCAGAGATGCCATGTCATATTACTATAATGCCCATGCTTGTTTAACGACTATCAGGATCTTTGAGTTCAGTCGTTTTAAAATTCAATGATATCTGCTTACCAACTTTATTAGTGTCTTTGTTTTGAGACATTTCAAAATTCAATGCATAATTTTTTCAATGTTTATGCATTTTTGTTTTAGGAATGACCTGTTTTATCCGTATACCAAATATTTTGGTATCATTTATTAACATTTTAATTGAGGTTCCTGTGGTCTACGATCGAGTCACGAGCGTTTGTTTTTCATGCCCAGTAACCGCAGTGTTGTGACTCCACACTGCTAGCTCGGTGTTTCTTCTTATCGGGAAAAAGCAGAAGACGTATATTGATCCTCTATTCTACCAAATGTATGAAATGCTTGCCTACTCGACAGGGAGGGACGGTCATTGGGTTTTGGTACTAATTATAAGACATTTGATAGCAAAGTATTGGACTTGATTGGAATAAATGAGGCATTTGAAGGTAAAATAGACGATTCAATAGGAAAAAATAAGGCACTTGGAAGCACAAAGCTTAAACGGCCATGATGTGATGAATAAGTGAGATTTGCATGGCCAAAATGACGCCACTCACGCAGAGGGAAATTCAGCAGCCCATCATACCGACTGTGGTGCAGGAAGGGGAAACGAGAGCGTGGTGGAATGGTATTGGTTACTATTCAACGGTTCAGGAAAATTAGTAATTGTTAAAGTAAAATAAGAATATTGAAAAATATTGCGAAAACACTTCAGAAAATGTAAAAACATGCGCTGAGAGACAAAAATTTTGACCTGAATGGCTGTATCAACAGGACAACGATTCCATGCACACCTCCACAGCACACGTGAATGATGCCAAAGCAAAGTAACATTATCAAAGTACTGACATGACGCAGTCACCCGCCGGAGTTGAATGCGATCAAAAATGACTGAAGAAAACTGGCAAATCAGATCCACACAAGACGATAGAGAGGGGTCGGCAAAGTGGTCGATATCGACCCCTGGAGGTCGAGGACAGAACTCAAGGGGTTGATACATTTATGGGATCCCTTTAAATAATGGTTTAATTTTTGTTTTTCATCTATTTTTATGTGTGTGTGTGTGCATGGTGGGGGTCGATGTAATACAAACATCCTACGAAAGGGTCGACAGGTGAAAAAGTTAGCCGACCTCTGATCTATCCCAACCTCAATCTTGTGTTTACCTGAGACGATTAGACAAATGTGCACTCAAATCTTGTCAGGGTTTAAACTGCACTTTCAGCTACCGCCTAAGTCTGGGGTTCCCAGCCAGGGGTACTCGTACCCCTGGGGGTGAGAGAAGAGTGCAGGTAAATGGTAGGACATTGGCTTTATGTTGGCATTTTTATTTCAGGGGGTGGGAGAAGAGGGCGGGTAAATAGTAGGACATTGGCTTTATGTTGGCATTTTTATTTCAGGGGGTGGGAGAAGAGGGCGAGTAAATAGTAGGACATTGGCTTTATGTTGGCATTTTTATTTCAGGGGGTGGGAGAAGAGGGCGGGTAAATAGTAGGACATTGGCTTTATGTTGGCATTTTTATTTCAGGGGGTGGGAGAAGAGGGCGGGTAAATAGTAGGACATTGGCTTTATGTTGGCATTTTTATTTCAGGGGGTGGGAGAAGAGGGCGGGTAAATAGTAGGACATTGGCTTTATGTTGGCATTTTTATTTCAGGGGGTGGGAGAAGAGGGCGAGTAAATAGTAGGACATTGGCTTTATGTTGGCATTTTTATTTCAGGGGGTGGGAGAAGAGGGCGAGTAAATAGTAGGACATTGGCTTTATGTTGGCATTTTTATTTCAGGGGGTGGGAGAAGAGGGCGGGTAAATAGTAGGACATTGGCTTTATGTTGGCATTTTTATTTCAGGGGGTGAGAGAAGAGGGCGGGTAAATAGTAGGACATTGGCTTTATGTTGGCATTTTTATTTCAGGGGGTGAGAGAAGAGGGCGGGTAAATAGTAGGACATTGGCTTTATGTTGGCATTTTTATTTCAGGGGGTGGGAGAAGAGGGCGGGTAAATAGTAGGACATTGGCTTTATGTTGGCATTTTTATTTCAGGGGGTGAGAGAAGAGTGCAGGTAAATAGTAGGACATTGGCTTTATGTTGGCATTTTTATTTCAGGGGGTGAGAGAAGAGGGCGGGTAAATAGTAGGACATTTTGGCTTTATGTTGGCATTTTTATTTCAGGGGGTGAGAGAAGAGGGCGGGTAAATAGTAGGACATTTTGGCTTTATGTTGGCATTTTTATTTCAGGGGGTGAGAGAAGAGGGCGGGTAAATAGTAGGACATTGGCTTTATGTTGGCATTTTTATTTCAGGGGGTGAGAGAAGAGGGCGGGTAAATAGTAGGACATTTTGGCTTTATGTTGGCATTTTTATTTCAGGGGGTGGGAGAAGAGGGCGGGTAAATAGTAGGACATTGGCTTTATGTTGACATTTTTATATCAGGGGGTGAGAGAAGAGTGCAGGTAAATAGTAAGACATTGGCTTTATGTTGACATTTTTATTTCAGGGGGTGAGAGGTTCAAATGAAATTTCTGAAGGGGTGCGGGCCGAAAAAAAAAATGCTGGGAACCGCTGTTCTAAGCGCTACAAATAATTGCCACAACAGGTACTGCTGCGACCGAACATAAAACAGATTTCATTCAAGCGTTCAAATAGTTTTTTCATTGCACGTTTTGCCAACCTTTGCATTAATTCTTTAGACGCAAGATAGATTCCATCATTGTTATTTTTGCTGGAAAAATTCTTATTAAAAATAACAATGATTCCATCACTGTTATTTTTGCTGGGAAAATTCTTATTAAAAATAACAATGATTCCATCATTGCTATTTATGCTGTTATTTTTGCTGGAGTTAATCTTGTTGATTCTACTGTTATGTGTGTCCTCAATATATGCTATAAAGTTTTCTCATTCCAATACGTCTGCCTCACTGTACTGCAATAACTGTTCAGCAAACGCAAATACTCAAATTCATTTCTCCCATGTTGTCAGTGAATCAAAAATATATACAGTATTTTTTATCGGTATTTATGCTATTGTTTTTTTTCTTTTTAGAAGAAAAATTTATTTGATTTCTTGATAATTAAAACATTTTAAAAATTAAGATTACTATGATCACATATATGTAAATAAATGAGATGATTCATTATTTCCATGTGGTTGTAAACTGTTGAAATTTGTATGATGATAATTTCAAGGCGAAAATACTATTCTCACAAAAGCAAAATTTACCCAGGATAATATTCCGGTCAATGCAATATTGCAGTAAAAATATTATCTCAGCGAATTTCAGAATATCGTTTTAATGAGAACTATATTAAACCATGTTCTTGATCTAGCCTTTCCTTTACGTCTCATGCGTAAGTATTCTAGGACGCATTTCCCGCTGAACATAAAAATATTTTACCCCATTTAACGTTTGAGCTGGAATATTCCAGTCGAACTGGTATTCTGGAACTGGTATTCTGGAGTCGAACTGGTATTCTGGAGGGATTGGAACTCCAGTGAGAGTAATATTAATGTTCCATTAAGACTAGCACTAAAGCAGTAAAATATTTGATCTACAGTAATATTTCGCTAGGCGAACGTTCCAGGGTTTTTTTACGATTTTACGGTTTTACTTCAGCGATTACGATTTTACTTCAGCTAATATTCCCGCTCTAATTAAATTCCAATGAACGCAAAGTATCATACGCACTAAACTCATGACGAGAAAAATATTCCATCGAAAATATCACTCCTCATCAGCATCTGACGTGAAAATTGAAGTCACTATCTATCGCTCCAAAAAAAAAAAATATAAAATACACCAGAAGTCTCCCGACCGACAAAAGCTCAATCTGCATCTCATTTTGTAACACACAAAAAGTCATCCAAATGAAAAAATTGCAATCCTCGTCTCATTTTATTTCTATTTTTTTTTTGTGAAGAGAATGCGAAGTTCTGTGATGCTCACGATCACGTGAACTATGTTCAAGAAGCGACCGCGGAAGCGCGCGCCGTACTGGCGATCTCTGTTAAACTTGCGCGATTTTAGAGTTCACTTTTGCTTTCTTTGCTGCGCTTCTGGACCTTGGAACCAGCGGACCGAAGCGGCAGGCCTTCTCCTCGCCGCAAAATTGCATTCGGAGGCAGCTTATTTTCTGCCTGCCTCATGTTGGGTTGTTATAAGTATTTTTGCATACGGTTTTAGTCTGCCTCATGCCGGATTGTACTAATTTTTTTTTGCATTCGGTTGCAGTTCATTTTCTGCCTGCCTCATGTTGGGTTGTTATAAGTATTTTTGCATACGGTTTTAGTCTGCCTCATGCCGGATTGTACTATTTTTTTTTTGGATTCGGTTGCAGTTCATTTTCTGCCTCCCTCATGTTGGGTTATGATAATTATTTTTGTATAACATTGCGTGCTGTTTTCTGTTCGCCTCCCATTGGATTATAAATATTTTTGTATTCGGTCGCAGTCCATTTTCTGTCTGTCCGCCACCGGGGTATAATTATTTTGCATTCGGTTGCGGGCTATTATCTGTCTGCTTCTCTCGTTGGGTTCTATGCCTCCCATTCGACCATAATTAAAATAGTAATCGATTGCATGTTATTTTCGTCTGCCTCCAATCGGATTATGATATTATTTTGGCATTACGTTTCATGAACATAAAATACACATTACTAACAGATCGCATCCACAGTGCAGTTTGTGGGATTATTGACCACTGCCATAAATTTTTGTACGTTATGATATACATATATAATATAATGATGTTTTAAGAACATTGTTATAATGTAATATTATAAGTAATGTTATCAGCTATGTTATAACTACACGACGGTAAATGTTCTCCTTTGTTATTACGAAGACAGTGACAAAAAAGCAAGCAGGTAAGCAATCAACCGAATAACATAATTTGTTTCATCGCTATTGCCTATTATTCTTTAATATTGTTCCTATTATTCCTATTCCTATTATTCATATCGTTATCGCCTATAATTCAATATGTGGGTTCTGATGCTAAGTTAAATGTTATTATTATTGACTTTAAGAGGTTATTTATGCCAGTTATTTTTACTCATAGTAAGTGGTTGATGATCACGGTATTAGCGCTCCTAGGGGAAAAGTGTGGTCCTGAGCGGAAGGTTTGGTAGGCCTACTTTTTATTAAAATAGAATAAGTTTTTTTGTTTGGCAGAATTTCGTCCTTTTCGGTTCACTGCTCTCCTGTTTTTAGCACCTTCCATTTTCTTCTGAACACACTGTATCTCAGCGCAGGGGATCGTGTGTGAGGGGACTCCCTTTGTGCATAGATTCTCCGTTCCTTCAACTCCATATTAAATGGTGCCTTCATCTTTCCTCTCTCCACAACACCTCTGTTAGGGTTAGGAGGCTAAAATTTACTTATAATTCAATCTAATCTAAACCAAAATGAGCGCAAGTTTATCACTTCTCCATTTCAGATGATTTAAATTTACTTTAAATTTACTTATAATTCAATCTAATCTAAACCAAAATGAGCGCAAGTTTATCACTTCTCCATTTCAGATGATTTAAATTTACTTTAAATTTACTTATAATTCAATCAAATCTAAACCAAAATGAGCGCAAGTTTATCACTTCTCCATTTCAGATGATTTAAATTTACTTTAAATTTACTTATAATTCAATCTAATCTAAACCAAAATGAGCGCAAGTTTATCACTTCTCCATTTCAGATGATTTAAATTTACTTTAAATTTACTTATAATTCAATCTAATCTAAACCAAAATGAGCGCAAGTTTATCTCTTCTCCATTTCAGATGATTTAAAAATAGGCACATCTGAACAGAGGAGTTTAACTTGTGAGCAAAACAAGGCTCGCCGATAATTTTCTTATTATATTATAAAAATGAGGTGATGCATATTATCACTTTTTCTTATTTTATGAATGAAATAGGGTGATGAACATTGAGGTTTTTCTTATTTCATTAATGAATTAGAGTAATGAATATTTTAATTTTTCTCATTTCATTAAATACAGGGTGACGGATATTGTGTTTTTTTCTTATTTTAATAATGAAATGAATATGACGAATATTGCTCTTTGTTATTTCTGAAAGCAGAGCGCGGACCATGGCAGCCAAGCAAGCAAGCCACCGAGGTTATCAGAGTTCTAGGAGTGAAGATATATATAAATGCATATATATATATGTTAACGGAAGAAGATATATATCTGTTGTATACATATATATAACAGATTGCTTCAGTGGGAATTTTTTTTCCTTGTCCAGATATTGATTTATGACGTAGAACTTCATTAGTGATTAATTCTATAATGCTAACAAAATAACTGTATTCCTGTCATTTGGGTTATTATTTTTTTAAATACGGAATTATGAGGTGTTGATGGTTCCAAACTTCATGGCTTTCTTTTATTGTTCTTTGCTAATTTTAGGTTGAAGTTGTATAATGAAATTGCTATCTATCAGTCTCCAGATCGTGAATTAAAATTACTGTTCTTTCTATGCTTTTACTACGATCGTTTTGCATTACATTTCATGCATACACCATTTTTGAAATAAACGTTTATCTTTCTTTTTCTCAGTGGTAGCGAATGAACTAATTCATTTAGGTGAACAGTTTACCTCATAAATTGTGATTACTTCAATGACTTTAGTAGATTATAATTTTTACTAAATGGCCTAATTCCCAGTCTAACTTTTTCACCGCCTGCATGCATGTTTTTCACCGCCCAAGGAATAGAATTGCTTGGGCGGGCGAAAAACATGCATGCTCCGGCGAAAAAGTTAGACCGGGTTTGTTCTGGAGCGTTGGGATGGTATTTCCTTTTAAATTTTTTCTTTCAAATATTAGAATTTCCTCAGCGCGCATCTGATCTGAGTCAACTAAACTGGATTTAGGTTTTAGATTTAACATTTACTTATTCTTGGCATCGAAACGCTAGATTTAATGCTACGCTAAACCTGGTTTGAACAGCTACTTCAATTTAGGCTACCATTTGCACAGCCATTATTTCCAACCAAATGATTATTCCTACAAAAAACTTGAATAGTTTTGCAAAGCATTTGCTCGCGTCTCACTGAACATGCTAGCAACATGACATGACAAATACATCATGTTCATCACACGTTTGGACTGCTGAGATAGAGAAAAAAAAGAGAGAAAGAAAGAAAGAGAAGGAAAGAAAGAGAAAGAAAGAAAGAGAAGGGAAGAAAGAGAAGGAAAGAAAGAGAAGGAAAGAAAGAGAAGGAAAGAAAGAGAAGAAAAGAAAGAGAAGGAAAGAAAGAGAAGGAAAGAAAGAGAAGGAAAGAAAGAGAAGGAAAGAAAGAGAAGAAAAGAAAGAGAATCAAGGAAAGAAAGAGAAGGAAAGAATGAGAGAGAATGAGAGAGGGGAAGAGAGGAGGAAGGACCGCAGTTTCGAGATGGAAAGTCACGTCCATTTTTTTGCGCAGAATATAAACGTCTTTCGAAGACCCGACGAAATTTTTCGAACGCTTCTCGAAGATTTTCCGAACGCTTGAACGTTTTCCAAAAATTCCACGAATGTTTTGAGCGCTCTTCGAAAAATATTTCGCAATTTTCAACGTGTTTTAATTTTTTTTTTTTGCGTTTAGAGCGCGTGTGAATTGCACCAGAAAGGCGGAAGCGACAGCTGATTACGTCGATGCACAATGAGCTGTGCAATAAAATGAACTTTTGGATTAAATAGAGTTTTTGAAATAAAAAGAGTGTTTGGAATAAAACGTGCTTCGAAAGGATCTTTTGTTGCGGGACCTAACGAGAAGACAAGAGACGACAAAGCAAGGAAAGGAATGAGACAGCATCAAAAGAAAAAGGAAATGGAAAACAGAAGGAATAAAAAAAGACGGCAAGAAATAGAGAAGGAAGGATGAAAAAAGATGGAGAGAGGAAGTTGCTATTTTAGTGATAGTGTTTCTCAATGAAAGTACGGTAGTTCATTTGTTCTCAGAGCGTGTGTGCGCATGATCGATGAGCTTTCCGTAGACTTATACTAATTATAATCGCCTAGGAATAATTTTTGGTTGAAATGCATGTATCCAATTATTCGATGGTAAGGACGTTTTCGTCCGTACCCCGCAGCATTAACAAGCCACCTGATATCGAGAACCCAGTATTTACACCCTAATCTTATATGACTTACAATAACGGTAATCTTCGAGTACTGATTTAAAGTTGAAATGTATTTTCCCTTAATTCGATAGTTACGGACGTTTAGCTCCGTACCCCGCAGCATTCACTGTAATCGAAAACCTAGTATTTAAATTACACCTCAATTATATCAGATGGACATTTGGGCGTTAACGCGTCGGTCGTGATGTGAGCCGCCGGTGTACACGGATAGAATTTTCATAATGAAAACCAGTAGTCACAAACTCAATTTTTACGAATACTTAATTAAAGCTAAATGAAGGCACGATCTAGTTTATTTTGGCTATTTTTTTGAATTGTTCCCTACAATTGATTTTGAATTTGAGTTGCATATTGAACTTCTGGCAACACATTGCGGTGAACGTGTTAGTCCTATTTCTCTTAGTTTTCTGCGCTTGTTTTTTATGAACGATTTCAGTGCTCCATGTAAGTATTAAAATAAATGACCTCACGGAAAAGAAAGTCATACGCAAATGGAAATAAAATATCAGTTGACGTGCAGCCCGGGGACGGATTTTGTGGCATCACAATTCCTATGGAATTTTCATAGGAAAACTTTGTGGCTTCTAAGGGAAATGTAAATTAAGCTTCTCAAGGAAAAATATTTATTTCCTCGAGAGAAAATCCACATTAAAAAAAATAATAAAATAATGGGGCATATGGGCAAATATTAAGAGTCTTTGGGGAAAAATCATTAGCCCATGGTTAGAATTTGAAGTTTAATTACGTAAAATTGTTAAAAGTTATTTAGAATAAATATTATAAGTTCCATAGAAAAATGCGAATTTAAAAAAAGAAAAAAATGAGAATTGAATTATTGCCGTTTTTTAACTAAAAATAGTATGTGCTCATAAAAATATTGAATGCTTTGGTAAATAAAATACCGTGGCTTCTGATGGATGACGCATTTGAGGACGAGAAGTTTTATTTATTACTGTTTGTGTTGCTGTGTGTTGTGACGGGTTATTGGTAGGGTCTGCCTGCACAGGTCTGCCTGCACTGGTCTACCTGCACAGGTCTGCCTGCACGAGTCTGCCTGCACTGGTCTACCTGCACAGGTCTGCCTGCACGAGTCTGCCTGCACTGGTCTACCTGCACAGGTCTGCCTGCACGAGTCTGCCTGCACTGGTCTACCTGCACAGGTCTGCCTGCACAGGTCTGCCTGTACTGGTCTGCCTGCACAGGTCTGCCTGCACGAGTCTGCCTGCACTGGTCTACCTGCACAGGTCTGCCTGCACGAGTCTGCCTGCACAGGTCTGCTTGCACGAGTCTGCCTGCACAGGTCTGCCTGCACGAGTCGGCCTGCACTGGTGTACCTGCACAGGTCTGCCTGCACGAGTCTGCCTGCACTGGTCTACCTGCACAGGTCTGCCTGCACGAGTCTGCCTGCACTGGTCTACCTGCACAGGTCTGCCTGCACAGGTCTGCCTGTACTGGTCTGCCTGCACAGGTCTGCCTGCACGAGTCTGCCTGCACTGGTCTACCTGCACAGGTCTGCCTGCACGAGTCTGCCTGTACTGGTCTGCCTGCACAGGTCTGCCTGCACGAGTCTGCCTGCACTGGTCTACCTGCACAGGTCTGCCTGCACGAGTCTGCCTGCACTGGTCTACCTGCACAGGTCTGCCTGCACGAGTCTGCCTGCACTGGTCTACCTGCACAGGTCTGCCTGCACGAGTCTGCCTGCACTGGTCTACCTGCACAGGTCTGCCTGCACGAGCCTGCCTGCACAGGTCTGCCTGCACAGGTCTGCTTGCACGAGTCTGCCTGCACAGGTCTGCCTGCACGAGTCTGCCTGCACTGGTCTACCTGCACAGGTCTGCCTGCACGAGTCTGCCTGCACTGGTCTACCTGCACAGGTCTGCCTGCACGAGTCTGCCTGCACTGGTCTACCTGCACAGGTCTGCCTGCACGAGTCTGCCTGCACTGGTCTACCTGCACAGGTCTGCCTGCACGAGTCTGCCTGCACTGGTCTACCTGCACAGGTCTGCCTGCACGAGTCTGCCTGCACTGGTCTACCTGCACAGGTCTGCCTGCACGAGTCTGCCTGCACAGGTCTGCCTGCACAGGTCTGCCTGCACGAGTCTACCTGCACTGGTCTACCTGCACAGGTCTGCCTGCACGAGTCTGCCTGCACTGGTCTACCTGCACAGGTCTGCCTGCACGAGTCTGCCTGCACTGGTCTGCCTGCACAGGTCTGCCTGCACGAGTCTGCCTGCACTGGTCTACCTGCACAGGTCTGCCTGCACGAGTCTGCCTGCACTGGTCTACCTGCACAGGTCTGCCTGCACGAGTCTGCCTGCACTGGTCTACCTGCACAGGTCTGCCTGCACGAGTCTGCCTGCACAGGTCTGCCTGCACGAGTCTGCCTGCACTGGTCTACCTGCACAGGTCTGCCTGCACGAGTCTGCCTGCACTGGTCTACCTGCACAGGTCTGCCTGCACGAGTCTGCCTGCACTGGTCTACCTGCACAGGTCTGCCTGAACGAGTCTGCCTGCACTGGTCTACCTGCACAGGTCTGCCTGCACGAGTCTGCCTGCACTGGTCTACCTGCACAGGTCTGCCTGCACGAGCCTGCCTGCACAGGTCTGCCTGCACAGATCTGCCTGCACGAGTCTGCCTGCACTGGTCTGCCTGCACGAGTCTGCCTGCACTGGTCTACCTGCACAGGTCTGCCTGCACGAGTCTGCCTGCACTGGTCTACCTGCACAGGTCTGCCTGCACGAGTCTGCCTGCACTGGTCTACCTGCACAGGTCTGCCTGCACGAGTCTGCCTGCACTGGTCTACCTGCACAGGTCTGCCTGCACGAGTCTGCCTGCACTGGTCTACCTGCACATGAATGTCTGTAGTCAGTGCATCGCGTGCGGCTATGCTCCAGATAGCGCGTTGACACACACAAACACACACACACACATGTGTGACGACACTGGAAGTGTGTGGTGACTCCCGTTCTGCGGTCACAGCGCACCCGGCACCTGTCAACACCGGAACTGGCAACCGTTGCCTGTTGGTATTGGTACCCGTCAACACCGGAACTGGCAACCGTTGCCTGTGGCTATAGGCCCCCGTCAACACCGGAACTGGCAACCGTTACCTGTGGCTATAGGCCCCCGTCAACACCGGAACTGGCAACCGTTGCCTGTTGGTATTGGTACCCGTCAACACCGGAACTGGCAACCGTTGCCTGTGGGTATAGGCCCCCGTCAACACCGGAACTGGCAACCGTTGCCTGTTGGTATTGGTACCCGTCAACACCGGAACTGGCAACCGTTGCCTGTGGCTATAGGCCCCCGTCAACACCGGAACTGGCAACCGTTACCTGTGGCTATAGGCCCCCGTCAACACCGGAACTGGCAACCGTTACCTGTGGCTATAGGCACCCGTCAACACCGGAGATGGCAACCGTTGCTTTTGCCTCAAGCATCCGTCAACGCCTTATCTGTCAGCTGTTACTATCGACACTGTCAATCGTCTCTACAGTGCGGAGTAATTTTAAACGCTCACCTGTCTAATTTAAAGGAAATACGTCTAGTAGTAACTCCAAAATACCTGCAGAATAAACTCCAAAATACCTGCAGAATAAACTTCAAAATACCTGCAGAAGAAACTATACAATATATTTCTAGAATAAATCCCTAAATACCTTTAGTATAAGCACCAAAATACTTCTAGATGTTGTTCAAGGATATTAGAGGCTTTTGCGCAATATTAGAGGTTAGACAAATTTAGACGATCTATTACGATATTAAATGCTCGTCCACGATATTAGATGTTCTCCCCTGATGCTAGAGGTTCTTCTACGATATTAGATGTTCTCCCCTGATGTTAGATGTTCTTCTACGATATTAGATGTTCTCCCCTGATGTTAGATGTTCTTCTACGATATTAGATGTTCTCCCCTGATGTTAGAGGTTCTTCTACGATATTAAATGTTCTCCCCTGATGTTAGATGTTCTTCTACGATATTAGATGTTCTCCCCTGATGTTAGAGGTTCTTCTACGATATTAAATGTTCTCCCCTGATGTTCGATGTTCTTCTACGATATTAGATGTTCTTCTACGATATTAGATGTTCTCCCCAGATGTTAGATGTTCTTCTACGATATTAGAGGTTTTTCTACGATATTAGATGTTCTCCCCAGATGTTAGAGGTTCTTCTACGATATTAGATGTTCTCCCCAGATGTTAGAGGTTCTTCTACGATATTAGATGTCCCTGATGTTAGATGTTCTTCTACGATATTAGAGGTTATTCTACGATATTAGATGTTCTTCTCAGATGTTAGAAGTTCTTCTACGATATTAGATGTTCTCCCCTGATGTTAGATGTTCTTCTACGATATTAGAGGTTCTTCTACGATATTAGATGTTCTCCCCTGATGTTAGAGGTTCTTCTACGATATTAGATGTTCTCCCCTGGTGTTAGAGGTTCTTCTACGATATTAGATGTTCTCCCCTGATGTTAGAGGTTCTTCTACGATATTAGATGTTCTCCCCTGATGTTAGAGGTTCTTCTACGATATTAGATGCTTATTTTCACGATTACCTTAGCGACGATCGCAACACGACGCGTTCAGCGCACCCGCAGCTGCCGGTAAAGTGAGTTTGGGACCTGGGAGAAGTTTTAACCGCGCTGCAGCTGGTACTTTTTGCTCAACTAACTTTCTTGTCCTTTAGTTTTTATTGTATGTGTTTACTGTTTTTTTTAATGAAGGATGCCCCAAAAGTAGTAATGACGAGAATGTGTACTGGTTTTTTAATGAAGAATGCCCCCAAAAGTAGTAATGATGAGAGTGTTAACTTGTTTTTTAATGAAGAATGCCCCCAAAAGTAGTAATGATGAGAGTGTTAACTTGTTTTTTAATGAAGGATGCCCCCAAAAGTAGTAATGATGAGAATGTCAACTGGTTTTTTAATGAAGGATGCCCCAAAAGTAGTAATGATGAGAGTGTTAACTTGTTTTTTAATGAAGGATGCCCCCAAAAGTAGTAATAATGAGAGTGTTAACTTGTTTTTTAATGAAGGATGCCCCCAAAAGTAGTAATGATGAGAGTGTTAACTTGTTTTTTAATGAAGGATGCCCCCAAAAGTAGTAATAATGAGAGTGTTAACTTGTTTTTTAATGAAGGATGCCCCCAAAAGTAGTAATGACGAGAATGTTAACTGATTTTTTAATGAAGGATGCCCCCAAAAGTAGTAATAATGAGAGTGTTAACTTGTTTTTTAATGAAGGATGCCCCCAAAAGTAGTAATGACGAGAATGTTAACTGTTTTTTTAATGAAGGATGCCCCCAAAAGTAGTAATGACGAGAATGTTAACTGGTTTTTTAATGAAGGATGCCCCCAAAAGTAGTAATGACGAGAATGTTAACTGGTTTTTTAATGAAGGATGCCCCCAAAAGTAGTAATGATGAGAGTGTTAACTTGTTTTTTAATGAAGGATGCCCCCAAAAGTAGTAATGACGAGAATGTTAACTGGTTTTTTAATGAAGGATGCCCCCAAAAGTAGTAATGACGAGAATGTTAACTGGTTTTTTAATGAAGGATGCCCCCAAAAGTAGTAATGACGAGAGTGTTAACTTGTTTTTTAATGAAGGATGCCCCCAAAAGTAGTAATGACGAGAATGTTAACTGATTTTTTAATGAAGGATGCCCCCAAAAGTAGTAATAATGAGAGTGTTAACTTGTTTTTTAATGAAGGATGCCCCCAAAAGTAGTAATGACGAGAATGTTAACTGTTTTTTTAATGAAGGATGCCCCCAAAAGTATTAATGACGAGAATGTTAACTGGTTTTTTAATGAAGGATGCCCCCAAAAGTAGTAATGACGAGAATGTTAACTGGTTTTTTAATGAAGGATGCCCCCAAAAGTAGTAATGACGAGAATGTTAACTGGTTTTTAATGAAGGATGCCCCCAAAAGTAGTAATAATGAGAGTGTTAACTTGTTTATTAATGAGGGATGCAACAAAAGTAGATATAATAAAACTGCTATCCTATTTATAAATGAGGGATGCGACAAAAGTAGTAATTATGAAAATGTTACCCTGTTTTTTTGTTCAATAAGGGATACACTAAACGCAATAGAAATAATAATGGTAATTTGTTTATTAATGAGGAATCCACTAAACGTAGTGATAATGAAAATATATATTAACCTGTTTATCAATGATGGATGCCTAGAAAGTAGTAATAATAGAAATGTTACTTCGTTTATTAATGATTGATGCATCAAACGTGATAATAAAAATGCTAGGTTGCTTACTAATGGGGGCTGCACCAAACGTAATTTCTATAAGAATAGCTTATCTTTTTATCAGGGATGCACCAAACGTAATAGTATTAATGAAAATGTTGACTTGTTTATTAATAAGGGATGCACCAAGTGTGATAATAATAAAAACTGTATCTTATGAATAAATGATGGATGCACGAAGGGAAACTGAGGAGCAGGAAAGCGATGCGTGAGACGCAACTCTGTCACAGTGCGTGACTGGTCACTCCGTCCATCTGTCACGCATGTAGCGCGTCTTGCATTGTGTGACCTTCAGTTTCTGTGTTTATCATCACACATGTATGCGTAAGATGGTGTGTGCACACGCTCTCCTTGTATGCAAACCTTAAGTTCATATATCATACGTCTAAGAATATGTGTATCGGAAGTCTCAGTTTCAAATCGGCGCAGTCTTTCGCCGTTTGGCGCAGTTTTCTGCAGTTCGGTGCAATCTTCTGTGATTTTCAGCAGTTCGACGCAGTAAGGGAGCGTTGCGATCGGTTTGCTGCAACACATTGCTCCAATAGTTCTGGTTGCAATGAAGTACGACTGCGGTTACTTGTAATTTAGAGCTTTCAATATCTCACGGGAGCTCTGCAGCGCATACCGTTACATGATTTGTAGGGAGTGTAACTGTACAGAGCAGCTCAACGGAGTTAGCTGGCGGAATTACTGCAGTGGCACGCGCGGTAACAGCGCAAGAAAACTGTGATAAAATCGGGCATAAAGTTTGTATCGACGAGCCAAATTGCTGTTGTGCTGAGCTGTTTTTTAATAAGGGTGCGATTTAATAAAGATGTAGTACTGCGCTGTTTTTAATAAGGACCGACAGCTTTCTAATCTAGGGCATACCAAAGACGTCTAAAATACCACATTATTGTGAAGCATTAATTCTCAGCGAACACGAAAACGTCAACTTCATTACTATAGGTTTGTTTGAGATATGTTCCAACTGCGCACAGAACGTAAGTGTGATGGCGGTACTGATGATGATATAGCGGTACTAATGATAGCGGTACTGATGATAGATCCGTGACTTGAGATTCGCTGCCTGATTGATGCCCTCAATCTTCCAATTTCTATCTTACAACATAACATACTCTATTGACAAAAATTATCAATGAAGCACAAATATGTTCTTTGGTTTTGTCACACATTTCAGCTTTTAAACTCAGAATTCACAACCTGAGAACAGGAAAACACAGAATGTTTCTGAATAATTCCTACCTAATTCAATAAATGCGAATGACTTGAAATAAAGGGGATAGACTGCTGAGTGTATATCTATCTCTACAGGGGTACACAACTATTATATTCATGAAAATTAGTGCTCTCAGTGGAAAGATGTGAGGTCCCAAGCTGGCTGCTAGGTGGGAATTCTTTTTGTTGGCTTGGATTTTTTTTGTTGAGTGATGGATCTTCTTTTTCGATTCACTGGTGTCCTGTTTTAATCAGCCTCGACTTTCCTCTCCAAATTTTATCTATTTTCATGAACCTTTTCTAAAATTACTGTTTTTATGTGCAGAGGGTTTTGTGTGGGAGCACACCATGTGCATAGATTCCCCGATCCTTCAACTTTGTACTAAACGGTGCCTTATTCATTCCTCTCTTTGGAGCACCTTTATTGTAATTAGAGAAGGCTAAACTAACCTATCTAATCAAGTCTTGAGAGTTTATATTAAGCCTAGGAACTTGAATAGTTTAGTGGGAGTAGCAAATGTGTCTAGTATTTAGTAATGTATTTAGTAAAATATTTAGTAATCTATTTAGTACAATATTGCATTTAGTCTCTAATAAATTCCTAAATATATTATATCAGGGGACTTAAGGAGTTTAGTAGAAGTAGTAAATGTGTTTAGTTTTGCATTGTTGACTAAAGATGCTGTAGTTCATTCAAATGTCCCTTGATGAGCGTTATCAGCGTCGTCTGGACAAATGTGATCATCAATTTGAACATTCGAAAGCACGATTCTTTAATAAAATTTGTCTTCTGTATTTAGAATTAATGGTTTTACTCCATGTTTATAAATATTGTTTTGCTTGTCATATGAAGTGTGAATACATTTTTTTGAGACACCCTGTATATCTAGATAGGCAAGGAATAATAATGAATTTATATATATGTATTTGATGTGGACACTTATTCAAGTATTTTTTGTCACCAGCGTCAGTGGGGGAGCAACGGGGGACGCTGTGGGGAGTGCGGGGACCCCTGGGACCTGCCCCGGCCCAGACCCCACGAGGCTGGGGGTCTGTTTGGGACGGGCACCCTGGGCAAGGTCTACAGGACTGGACAGGTGGGTCTGCAGGTCTGTAAGGTCTGCACGTCTCGACAGGTGGGTCTGCAGGTCTGTAAGGTTTGCACGTCTCGACAGGTGGGTCTGCAGGTCTGTAAGGTCTGCACGTCTCGACAGGTGGGTCTGCAGGTCTGTAAGGTCTGCACGTCTCGACAGGTGGGTCTGCAGGTCTGTAAGGTCTGCACGTCTCGACAGGTGGGTCTGCAGGTCTGTAAGGTCTGCACGTCTCGACAGGTGGGTCTGCAGGTCTGTAAGGTCTGCACGTCTCGACAGGTGGGTCTGCAGGTCTGTAAGGTCTGCACGTCTCGACAGGTGGGTCTGCAGGTCTGTAAGGTCTGCACGTCTTGACAGGTGGGTCTGCAGGTCTGTAAGGTCTGCACGTCTCGACAGGTGGGTCTGCAGGTCTGTAAGGTCTGCACGTCTCGACAGGTGGGTCTGCAGGTCTGTAAGGTCTGCACGTCTCGACAGGTGGGTCTGCAGGTCTGTAAGGTCTGCACGTCTCGACAGGTGGGTCTGCAGGTCTGTAAGGTCTGCACGTCTCGACAGGTGGGTCTGCAGGACTGCAGGGGGGAGAGGATGAACGTCTGCGTTTTGTTTCTGGGGGGATAAAATTATGTTGGGATTGATTCATTTAGTGTTTTTTGGGAACGTCGATGTTTTGTTCGTAGGTGGATGAAACTAATTGATTAATAATTTTATTGCCACAGTATGTTTGATTTAGTAACTTTTAATAGTGTGCATTATGATTGCAGTTAATGAGTTTATGAGAAACTTTAAAACGAGTAATATTTCAAGGAAACTAGTCATATTTAATAGGAAAACGTTTAAGAGTCCCGCTCCATTATCAGTTAAAAAAAGTGCAAGTCATTATGCCTTCAATAAAAGATACAAAACAAAATGCTTAAAGGGGCCATTAAAAGATATCACGAAAACAAAATATGTCGAAGAAAAATAAAATTGAAAAGATTTCTATCTAGTTACTATTCGCAACGAGTATGAACTATCGGTATTGTTGAGGGCCGGTTTTTTGTTTAAAAATATGTAACGACTCTAAAATCCTAAGGTCATAAGGAGTGGCGGCGGATTCTAAGATTTTGAAGTCGGTAGAGGATGTCGGTACGTTGCAGTTGTCGGCGTGATGTACTGCGGACTGAGAGGGTGTGCTAATATAGGGTCCCAGTGCGGCAGCTTTTACCTCATGCTCTGCCATTCTGATATGAAAATTCCGTGACGTCATGCCGACGCACGATGATGTACACCGCGCACAACTGTAAGAGTAAACCAGAGAGGCCCGCATGTCAAGCGGAAGCGTATCCTTGTACCGGAAAAAGAAACCATCTTAAAATAATTTATCAGAGCGACGCGCAGCGCAAAGTTTTGAAAGTATTTTTCACAGTATTTTAGTTCACATGACACTTTCTCAGAAGGGGCTCCAAAACACGGGAAGGAGCAGTATAGATGGTCTTTATTGTTTTTTTTTTTCACTAGCATGTGATGCGTATTGCTTGGAGAGAAATTTCTTTTTCAAAAAAATTCAAATTCACAACGAACATTTTTGAAGGTCGAATATATTTTGTAACTTCTATTGATAAGAATTTGAATACAATTCATTGCAAAGTCTTTTGAACAAAAATTAAAGAAACTGGAGCTTAATCCTGTGAAAGTTGGCTTACGGTATACTGACGTCTGAAAGTGATCTCCGACTTTGGTCACGAGACAGTCAAGAGAGGCAAGAGAGTGGTTCTCTTCAACTTCTACGGTAAAGAAAAAGAAAGAAAAGAAATACAGTTTATTTCCAATAGAGTACAAACATGAAATGTTGATACTTAACTTGAACTTAATTGATTGATGCTCAAGATTAGGATAGTTTAAAAACTTTTCAACATGAGTTGGATGGCTAAATAGATCAAAAGTATCGTCTACGTGTCGATTGTAGAAAACCGGTTTAAAATCATAAGGACGTTCATTTAACCACTTTGTTTTACGGAAACACATGAAAATGTTAGCGAGGGACGGTGCCAACGGAAGCTTCATTGCTGGACCGTCTAATTGTTTATATATTTTGCCTACAAACATGAAGAAAGAGTGCATTACAGATAGTTTCAGCAGTGTACCGAATATTTTGCGGGTTAAATCCATAACTTTTAAACTGCCTTGTGAAAGTAATTGGTGTAGACAAATGTCAACAGTTTTCTGGAGAGGAATACGAGTATTAGTGTGAAGAGATTCAACATCAAATGAAGCCATGGTCAAATTTCCGACGTAAGGAATACTTTTAACGTTTTCGCTAAAATTGAAGGCTTTGTCGACTGTATGTATACTCGTTTAAAGTTAGATTAGTGGTGACTGGTACAAGGAATTTACTCAATTTATAACTCTGACTATTATAAGCTGCTACAATCGGCCTAAATTGACATTTTTAGGAAAAATCAGGCTCGCGCATTTTCGGTAGGCCATACAGTACCGCCGGTGAAGAACCTGAAGCATGCAAGTTAGATAAATTTTCCAATTGTAAGTTTGTCAACTCTTCTAATAAGCCTCGTAAAAACTATTTATTTCATCTCCAACCCTTAGTATTATTTTGTTCATTTATTGGCTCTGTAATCGAAACGAATTTTGCGGTATCAGATAGTGAGTGGAGCATGATTTCTTGATATTTTTGGCGATCAATTAACACTACCTCTTTCTCTTTGTCGGGTTTGCAAGTTATTAACAGCTCGTTGAAGTTGAAGAAGTTGGAGAGAACAACTCTCTTGCCTCTCTTGACTGTCTCGTGACGAGAGACGATCACTTTCAGACCTCAGTGTACCAACTTTCACAGGATTAGGCTCCCGCTTCTTCAGTTTCTGTTCAACAATCTTCAAAATTAATTGTATTCAAACTCTTATCGATAGAAGTTACGAAATATGTTCAACCTTTAAAAATGTTCATTGTGAATTTGAATTTTTACGCACATAGTTTACTGCTAATGGATTTCCGTAGAGTGTTATTAATCCGCAAACTAAGATGTTTTTCTCCAAGCAATAAGCATCACAAGCTAGTGAAGAAAACAATAAAGCTCATCTATACTGCTCCTTCCCGTGTTTTGGAGCCCCTTCTGAGAAAGTGTCACGTGAACTAAAATTACTCTGTGAAAAATACTTTCAAAACTTTCAGTTGCGCGTCGCTCTGATAAATAATTTTAAGGTGGCTTCTTTTTCCGGTACAAGGATACGCTCCCGATTGACATGCGAGCCTCTCTGGTTTATTCCTACAGTTGTGCGCAGTGCGCATCATCGTACGTCGGCATGACGTCACGGAATTTTCATTTGAGAATGGCAGAGCATGAGGTAAAAGCTGCCGTACTGGGACCCAATTAGCACACCCCTCTCAGTCCGCAGTACGCATCACGCCGAAAACTGCAACGTACCGATATCCTATATCGACTTCTAAATCTTAGACTCCGCCACAACTGCTTTTTAGAGGATTTTAGAGTCGTTACATATTTTTAAACAAAAACTGGCATTCAACAATACCGACAGTTCATACCCGTTGCTAATAGTAACTAGATCGCAATCTTTTCAATTTTATTTTTCTTTGACATATTCTGTTTTTTTGATATCTTTCAATGACTCCTTTTAAAATTTTGTTTTGTACCTTTTATTGAAGAGATAATGAATTGAACTTTTTTGAGCAAATAATGCAGAGGGACTCCGAAACGCTTTCCTATTAAGTATGGTTAATTTTCTTGGAATTTTACTCGTTTTTAAGTTTCTTAATAATTTGTGATTCAAGCAAACCAATGACACGTTGAGATATATTCTTAAGTTTAATATTGTACATAATGGTTTCGATTTGCAAGTTTTAACCCTTCACTAACAAAGAGATTGTTAACAATTCGTATTTGTTAACATTACAAGATGTTTGTAACCAATCATGTTTAATCATCCGTGATAACTGCAATTTATAACTTTAAACAATAAAAAAAAGAAATATTAAACACTAAAAAACTATTATCATCGCGTATAAAAAGCGCAGTTCTAAATTTCTAATATCACTAAGCCGTATAATATTCAGTGTAATATTCATAAGTATAAAAGTCAATATTCAAATAATATTCAATGCAACATTATCTACATAAAAGTTCAATATGAAAGTCAAAATTTGATGTAACGAGGGTAATCCATAAACCTGCCCGCTGATTGGCCAGATCATGACGGCGGTGGTGCACCTGACAGCCAATCACAACGGCTGGTTCGAGTTCCGCTTGTGCCCCACCAACGACCCTCACACCTACGCCAAGCAGAGCTGCCTCAACCGCCACGTCCTCAAGCTGGTCGACTACACGGGCACTAGGTGTGTTGTGTTTTGTGTGTGTGTGTTGTATGTGTTGTGTGTGAGTGTGTGTTGTGTGTGTTGTGTGTTGTGTGTGAGTGTGTGTTGTATGTGTTGTGTGTTGTGTGTGTGTTGTGTGTGTTGTGCGTGTGTCGTGGGTCTACAAGTCACCGTAACCGAGTGCTTAAGAGCGCGCGCCCTTTACGGGAAGGTCGGCAGTTCGAATCCCGGCAGTGGCGCCCGGTGATTTCCCCGTCGAGAAAAGGAAGAACTCAGCCACAATTCCCCACTCTACCCAGGTGTCGGAAATGGTACCGGCTTGACCGGAGGAAAGCATCATGGCGTCCTGGTGTTAGTTATAAGGCATTTGAAAAACCAGTCTAAAAGTTGATATGTATCAGGATTGATTGATTAGAATAAAGTATCCTTCATTCCAAGTGTATTGACCTTTTGGCCTCCGCCGATCAAAAGCCGATTTTTTGTGTTCATCAATCATGAGCCAATCTTTTGCGTTCACTCACTAACGAGCCAATCTTTTGCGTTCACTCACTAACGAGCCAATCTTTTGCGTTCACTCACTAACGAGCCAATCTTTTGCGTTCACTCACTAACGAGCCAATCTTTTGCGTTCACTCACTAACGAGCCAATCTTTTGCGTTCACTCACTAACGAGCCAATCTTTTGCGTTCACTCACTAACGAGCCAATCTTTTGCGTTCACTCACTAACGAGCCAATCTTTTGCGTTCACTCACTAACGAGCCAATGCTTTTGTCGTACTCCATTCAAGAGCCAATATTTTTGTCTTTCACCAATGCACGAGGGAATATTATTGACGTACGCCAATCACGGGCCAATATTATTATATTCCGCCAATCGCGAGCCAATGTTTTAATCTTCGTTCAATCACGAGCCGATCATGTATCGAACTCTCTTCACGAGCAAGACTGTCTTATTGGTAAATGTTAAGTACATATTCATATAATCGTCTCAATCCCCTCCCATTTCCACAATGTTCTCCAAGTGTATAAAGAAGGCGTCATTCATACCTTAGTTAATAGAGCTTATGAAGTGTGCTGTAACTGGGTTAGTTTTCATTCAGAAATGCTTAGAGTCAAACGGTTGCTGGTCAATAACAATTTCCCCAATGCTCTCATTGATAAAACTATAGGTAAGTTTGTCAACCGAATCTTGAATGGAGACCATAATCCGAGACCTAATCAACGGAATATAGATATATTTTGTAAAAATCAAATGCATAACAATTACAAAATTGACGAACGTGCTTTTAAAAATATTGTCAAAACTTCCGTGAAACCCACAGATCCAGAGAGGGCACTTGAAGTTCGTGTTTATTGAAAAATCTCAAAATCAGTGATCTTCTAGTAAAAAACAGTATTTCCAGATCACGAGTCAGCGACCCAGACAGAGCCAATGTGATACATCAGTTCGAGTGTAACAGGAGAGAACGTAAGTCTCTCAATAAGTGTTACATTGGCATGACTAGGATGACGCTGAAACAAAGATTAATTGCACACAAATATCAAGGTTCCATTTTAATCACTTCCGTGTCGATCATAGTTGTAAGCCCTCAAATGAAGATCTGTACTCAAATAAAAAATTTTGTACAATGTTGTGAAAGGAGCATATTCAAATAATAAAAGCACTGAACATTCATAAGGTTAAACCTAGCCTTAACGAAAATACAAATGATTTTTTGCTTTAAAATTGTTTAATAGGAATGTGACTTAAACGTTTGTAACCTCCGTTCGTCCACTTTGCCTCTATCTCTGGTGTTGTTAACATGTGAATATCTAGTGTGCAATAATGACTAGTCGGCTGTAGTTTCAATCTTTGTACAAAAAATTTTGCCTATCTAGACTTCTCGCAATGTGATTACCTATATTTTTATCCAGTCTGATGCAGTTTAGGTTTTGTATTGACACAGTTTTACCAATGTGACTAAGGGTTTCTTTTGTATTTTGCAGCCTGATGATGATGCTAGTAACATCGAAACGTTGCGTTCAGAGACTGACTGATTTTAGAGTTTTAGCATTTGAGTGTTCTTTTAGAAAAGATGATAAGTGATTATCTTCGTATTTTAACACGTGTTGAACTGGAACAGTTTCGCAGGGTATGAAAATTGGCAAATGTTCTTCAGTATTTCCCACAACTTTACCTTCTGGAACTTTAACTTAATTACCTTTAATTACCTAACTTTACCTTCTGGAACTTTAACTTAATTACCTTTAATTACCTAACTTTACCTTCTGGAACTTTAACTTAATTACCTTTAATTATCTAACTTTACCTTCTGGAACTTTAACTTAATTACCTTCAATTACCTAACTTTACCTTCTGGAACTTTAACTTAATTACCTTTAATTATCTAACTTTACCTTCTGGAACTTTAACTTAATTACCTTTAATTACCTAACTTTACCTTCTGGAACTTTAACTTAATTACCTTCAATTACCTAACTTTACCTTCTGGAACTTTAACTTAATTACCTTTAATTATCTAACTTTACCTTCTGGAACTTTAACTTAATTACCTTTAATTACCTAACTTTACCTTCTGGAACTTTAACTTAATTACCTTTAATTACCTAACTTTACCTTCTGGAACTTTAACTTAATTACCTTTAATTACCTAACTTTACCTTTAAAAACCTCTGGATTTCAGCGCCAGTAGCAACGGTTTTCAGCCACACGAAGCAATCAGTTATTGTACAATCATTCGCTACGGATTGCTGGCAATCTGCCCACAGGTACGAGATTGAGGACCAATCGCAGGGATTGTTTCATATCCGTCTGGAGCTGCCACGTGGCCTCTCCTGCAGTCACTGCGTGCTACAGTGGCATTACACCTCAGGTAGTGTGGCACTAATGTGGCACTAGTCGTGTGGCACTAGTCGTTTGGCACTAGTTGTGTGGCACTAGTTGTGTGGCACTAGTTGTGTGGCACTAGTTGTGTGGCACTAGTTGTGTGGCACTAGTTGTGTGGCACTAGTTGTGTGGCACTAGTTGTGTGGCACTAGTTGTGTGGCACTAGTTGTGTGGCACTAGTTGTTTGGCACTAGTTGTGTGGCACAAGTTGTGTGGCACTAGTTGTGTGGCACTAGTTGTGTGGCACTAGTTGTGTGTACTAGTGGTGTGGCACTAGTGTGGTGTGGCAACAGTGTGACACTAGTTGTGTGGCACTAGTGTGGTGTGGCAACAGTGTGACACTAGTTGTGTGGCACTAGTGTGGTGTGGCAACAGTGTGACACTAGTTGTGTGGCACTAGTGTGGTGTGGCAACAGTGTGACACTAGTTGTGTGGCACTAGTGTGGTGTGGCAACAGTGTGACATTAGTTGTGTGACACTAGTTGTATAGCACTACACCTCAGGTAGCGTGGCACTTTGTAAGCCCAACCAAGCTCGAAATGAGGTTAAGTTTTATTAAAATAAAAAGAGCGTCTTCTAAAAATGTATGTATTTTACTGGAGGAGAAACTCTTTTCACCTGATGACATGTTCAAATTAAGTGGTTTGAAATGGTCCTGGGTTGAAACTTAGAAACGCTGGTTTTGCTATCAAGATCATGGGTCACGCTGATATGAAGCATTTTTCAATGAACCATAAACGCTTGGAGCGATTTCATTTACATTCATAAAAACAATTCACAATATACGACCTGTTATTCATGAATCTTCAGAGCATCTAAATTAATGATATAAGTGCTTCAAGTATCACCAAAATGTTATTAACAGTTGAAGTATTGTTTAAAGAATTTAAATTTTTACCCATCCTTTAAGTATCGTTTAAGTTGAAGTCAATCTTGCATCAATATTCAGAGAATTATTTGAAATGAAACAAATTTTTAACCCACCTTCAAAGTATTAGTCGAAATTAAACCAATTATTGCTTCAACGCTCAACGTGTCGATTGATATCAATTTTTCATTACCCATCAAACAAACTCATCGAATGAAACCAGTATTTCACTGACAACATTTAAAATAATACCAATAGCACATCAACTTTCAAAGCATCAATTGAAATGATACAAATTTTTCGTCAAACCTCAAACAATTTCATTGGATGAAACCATTTTTTCCTGATCCTCAAAATAACTTATCAATTTTTTTTGCCAGGAAACAACTGGGGATTCTGCAAGAACGGCGACGACATGATGGGTTGCGGCAAGCAAGAAGTCTTTAGAGGGTGTTCGGACATCGCCATATATGATCAAAACGACAACACGTACTACAAGTATTTGAACTTGACGAAAGATATCGACGTGCAGCCTATCATTAATTTGGAAGATGGAATGTACATGAGGAACTCTGACTCAAAAAATAAAAATGATAACGGCGGCGATCAAGATCAAGATGCAGAACACGAGATCAATTCTTTGAGTGGAAATAAGGATGGCGAACCCAGCGACGATCTTTCCAAACTCGATGACGACGGAGATGGAGTTATCAATATCGACGGGAATCTATTGAGTTTAGATGCCCTTAAATCCCATTTGCTCGCTAGCGGTCTACTCACAAATTCCGACGCCAAGGGCGCTCAAGAGAGTTCTATATTCCAGTCAGCCGTTCCAGAATATACTTCCACTACTTCCAGATCCCGAAGCAAATTTCGAGCCGATCGTCACAAAGAAGAGAAACAAAGAGGTGAAAACCGAAAGGCCACTAAAAAGCGCACTTACGTTACACCGAGAACAAGTGTCAAAGAGTCGGTAGAAACCCCCTCGGATGCTCCAGATGTAAAGAATTCGGTATACGTTCCTTCAAACACGTTCAGAAAATCTAACTTTGAGTCGTCTCCGCAAGAGACTTCGACAAAACAGTCTCCACAGAGGTACGCCACCGAGGCTTCGAATACAGAAGAATATACTCTAGGTCCTGTAGTGGTGCACCGACCTGTGAAATCGGAGTCTCAAGTATCGTTCGAAGGAATGTCATTATCATCCCTGGATTCAGATGAGACCAGTCCTCATGGAACGCATACTTCTAATGATATAATCCCTCGAGGCAGTCGAGGTTCTCTTGCCGTGAGCTCGCGTGGTGGACACGGTGCTTCCAACTCCAATCCCCATGTAGGACACGCAGTTTTTGACCATACGTCATCAAACCAGAAGGCATCTGTGAAACCATTCGTTCCAGAACCAGAGGATGTTTTGCCTGAAATACTGAGTCAGCTGCCATCTCTGAAAGATTTCTCTCGGTCAAACCCAGCACCAAGTAGAAAAATTCCTTCTAATGCTCGAGTTGTCTCCACAACTGAACGCTTGCTCGAGGCTGTCAAAACCATATTGACCGCGTCTCAAGCCACCACTCCAAGTCCTGCGACTCAAATGCAAAGAACCGCTTCTCAAGAGAAAACGGTGTCCATCCCCAACATCATCGTCAACCCAAAATCAGATGAGATGGTTTCGTTCGGGTTCAGGAGGAAAACGACTTCTGCAGAGGACCACACGTTCCCACCTGGCATATTTTCAACAATTACCGAGTCTGTAACTCGAAGTTCCCGCCGGTCTAAGCCTAAGGCGAAACCCAAAACTCGGACCAGACAAAGTAGACCAAGAACTGCAACTCCGCAGACGTTGTTAGATGCTCAGGCGACCATCCGAAACTTGGCAGCTCAGACTCAGCTTTTCAGCAACCAAAAGTTCATCCTCACCAAGGCCAACACTCTCGTTACGAGGAGTCCAAAGCCTAGCGGTCATGTTTCATGGGAAGCCAAGCCCAGCAATTCCGTAACATGGAAATCCAAATCAAGGGATGTCGAAACCAAAACTACTGCGTTACGGCCAGCCGCAGCGAAGACACCTTTCTCGTCAATCGCGTCTCAAGCTTTGTTTACTCAGGCTTCTGACATGTCGGGAGCTATGGCGTTCCAGGTGCGTGAATTTCCAATAATATGAATGTACAACTCTCAATTGAATATAGCCTCCAATTTACGTCATTTATAGATAATTATGAAGTTATGTATAGAATAATTCAGATCCATGAAGTGTAAACTAATACAGTCAACTAACAAAAAAACACCTTTCGCTTGGTGATCAGTGTTGCGTAGATGTTAGTCTTCCATGTGAAATGGCAGGGGTCTGATATCCTGCGGTGCGCGTACAGTGTTTCTTGCCCCAGGGAGAGACCCAAAACTGGCTATATATCTTCACTTGACACAGGCATAATAAAGGGGTACCGGCTCAAATATCCGTCATTGTGTCCTGTCATCAAAAATTTGAATCTACGAGGGTGTTCAGAAAGTAAGGAATGTTGAAATTAAAAAAACAAAGTACAGTACAATAAACAAATTCATGATATACATCTGAAAGAGCGACTAGAATTCTACTTTTCTACTTAATCACCAAAGAAATTGAGACACTTATCATAGCGGTGGGCAAACTTTAAAATTGCTTCGTCATAGAACTCTGCCGCCTGCGATCTCAGCCACTCAGTGACGCGCAGTTTGTTTTTCGATTCCAAAACATTCCTTATTTTCAGAATAGCCCTCATGCATCAGCTGGATTTTATTGCTGTATACTGTATGTCAGGTATCGATTGAATAGGAATCTTGAACGTCTTGTGTCGTGTATCAACTTGATGATATGAGTACGTCTCGCGTCATCTTGATTAAAATATTGAACATTTTATGTCTCAAGTTGATTTTAAGTAATGTTATAATGTTGCGTGTGTTTTTGAACACTCCATGCATGAAGTTAATTAGGATGTCATAGGTAGCATGTATCTTTGAGCATTCCATGCATCAAGTTAATTATGATGTTGTACTTAGCATGTGTCTTTGGAAATTCCATGAATCAAGTCGATTTTAATGTTATCTGTAGCATATGTCTTTGAACATTCCATTAATCAGGTCGATTATAATGTTATCTGTATTATATGTCTTTGAACATTCCATTAATCAGTCGATTATAATGTTATCTGTAGCATATGTCTTCGAGCGTTTCACGCATCAAGGTGATTATGATATTACCTGTAGCATGTATCTACTAGAGTATTATATTGTACATGTCACACACTAACATAACTGAAATAATCCTTTTTTTACCGCCATCTCGCAGGTTCCCCTGTCCAAGCTCCGCGACAGCGCCACCCTGGACAGGCTGCTCGAGATGAAGATGTCCCTGCTCCCAGAAGCAGAACACCACGAAGACTTTGATCCCATCTTGTTAATCATAATGTAATGGACGCTTCCATGCCAACTTCCCCTTGTTTAAACTTCCGTGTAAATATTCCGCTCGCTCACTCGAAGCGCCAGTTGTTGTATAGGTTTAGTGTGGTGGGAAAATGCGTGTTTCATTATATCAAAGATCTGCTCGAGGGGATCGAATTTTTGATGTTTCTGATAATGATTTAGGATAATAGCGCGCATGCGTGCATCAACAATGGAAAATTCCGGCCTCAATTTTGCCATAAATTTTTGGCAGTACCTGGATTGTTTCCAGATTGTTTCCAGTGATGTACCCGATTGTTTCCAGTGATGTACCCGATTGTTTCCAGTGATGAAAAATTCCGGCTACAATTTTGTCAAGAATTTTCAAATGTACTGGACTGTTTCTAGTGTTGGTAGACCCGCATACCAGCAAATTTCGCTACTCCCTTCACTGGGCGTCTCTTTGTTCGATCAAATGCAGTAGCCACTTTTTGATTTTCTAATAAAAATACAAAAACACTCGATACAAAAAAGAATCGCAGCATGATTTCACGTCTATGTGGGAAATTTCACAAAAATCTGTCGAGAAATGATGAACTTTTTGAGGGGGTAGACGATCCCCTTAACACGACCAAATGTAACAACTACTTTTTGCCATCCCGAGATGTCTTGCTTTCGTCTCATTCTTGTAGAGCAGTTAAAATAAAGTTGATCAATGGATAGGTAGTATTCTTCATTCTGCACAGTGACGCTTTAAAACTAAAAATGAGTTTTTGTGTCATCTATATTGGAAATAAAATGTTTTTCTTTTTTCTTTCTTTGCATAAATTTGTATTTTGGATATCAATAAACTTGGAAAAGGTATCCATGCATACACCTTAGATTCATGGAATTTTACCCAAATCAAGTAATCATTCACCTCAAGTAAAATAAATTAGCATGTACCTTCGACCAAAAGAGATACTCATGGGCCTTTGACCAAAATACGTTAGCATGAACCTTTGACTGGAATAGGTGCTATGGTAGGGACCAGTGGATAAAATAGGGACTCGTATACCTTCGGTCAAAATAGGTACTCGTGTGCCTCTGTTGTAATATGTGCTCATTTAGATGATACGAAAATAGGTACCAATCGAAAATAAAAATAGGTACTGGATTAGGTACGTTACCTTTGAAACTTATTGTGTACGAACTCGGCAAATTAAGCTGGAGGACGCATGTGTTACTTTGTTAATTCTAAAAGTATTTTAAACCTGTTTTTCATATCTGTTAACAAATAAATTTGTGAACAAGACTGCTTTCGTTCCCGTGTTTTTTCCTGATGGAGCAGAGGTCAGTTATAACAGAGGGCTTATTGAGGCCATTATTGACTTCCGTGAGTGCAAGAAGGTATAATTCTCGGTAACTTTTAGATATATGTAATTTAAATTGTGCTACATATTTATAGCAATAGTAATTTCATTTGGTACTTATACCAACGAAATCGAATTAAACATTATAAAATTATCGAATTTTTGAAATTATTTGTACACATTAATATTTATTTTATGCAATAATTTATACGTAAATGTGACGAGCAAGTAATTTATTTCACTAATAAATAACGTCCTATTACAAAATTACTGATATATATTTCATTAATTAGTAAATTTCGGCATCAATTATGTATCTTAGACTTTCTTTTGGTGTAGAGTTTAAATTTTCGCAATAGGGCCACTCGTTCACCCTGGCGCGTCACAGAGCGTTTATTCGCAGCTCCAGCAAGTTTTCACAAAAAATGCCACCCGTAATTTGGACAGAAAAGGCCAACCATCATTTTTAAAAGAAAGGGCCAACTGTTATTTACTACAGAAAGGTCAACCCCAATTTATAACAAGAAAGGCCACCCATTATTTATTACTGAAAATCTCACCCTTAATTTGCAATAGAAAAGGCAAATGTCTTTGAAATTGGCTATAGAAAAGGCCACCCGCAATTTGTGGCAGAAAGAGCCAACTGTAATTTACTATAGGATGGGCCAACCGTAATTCGTAGCAGAAAAACGCCACCTCGTCATAACCACAAGCGCCACCCCTAATCCCGTCCCACACCCTTTTCACAACCCTAACTTTTCATGTTTAACTAACCACACCCATTCCACTCAACACAACCCGATCGTCACGACCGCAACACCCATTCCACCACACCCATTCCACTCAACACAACCCGATCGTCACGACCGCAACAGTGCAATCACCGCTCAATGATTTGATAATAGTTAATAGTACAAAACAATAATCGTCACTATTGTACAATAATCCCTTTACATCGGTCAGCTCGGAAATTAGCAAACTTTGCTGGTGTGAGGGAGTTTTCTGAAATTTACAAGACCGCAAAATTTTGCGTCAAAAGAGGGCCCCAGCATTTTATTAAAAATGGTTAGGGTTAGAAAGGAAAAAGGAGGGTGAATTAAGTAGGTGAAATGTATGGACTGTATTAATAAGGTGATCAATAAAACTAATTTTATAATTAAACTTTTCTCATTATTTACATAATTAATTTCTCTGGATGGGGTAACCAATATTGGAGTAACCAATAATTAGAGTAACCAATGGAGTAACCAATGGAATAACCAATATTACCTTCAACACCTCTGTCATATCAAACACAAAGGACAATGACACTTGTAGCGGTTGATAAAACTGTTTATACAAAATAACTATTTTCATGATTTGCGTGAAAGACTTACGTGAACAGAGTGACCAATACTACCTCTCTCATGCACTCATTTATAAGGCTAAAGGATCATTATAACCCCTATCATTCGGCCTACTCTTTCTTTCCTTCACATTCACGACCGTCGACGATCTGCCTTAGTAACGAGCAACATGTTTTAATTTACTTTTGTAAATTTACTTTTAATTTTGGCGATCGTGATCACATCACGCCGCGTAAACGGCTAACAATAATATTGTAAATAGTGATCCAAAGAATAATTTTTGATGCAATATTAATGTATCATATTTTGAGCTATCATTTACTATATAATGTTAGACAATCAAATAGAATAGTAAAAATGCCACTAAATTTGAAAATAGAATTAAGACAATAGAAGTAATAATAAAAAATAAAATAAGAACTGCTAAACATTTTAAACAACTTTACTTTTTGAAAGAAAGAGTAATGACTGATTCGAAAAATTATTCGAATCAGTCATTACTTTTCTTTCAAAATTGCTTTCATTGCTTTTTCTTTCAAAATTATTTAAATCACAATTTTAATAATTTAAAGTAAGAATGAAGGCTACGGCATAACCATTCAAAAACCTGGAATGAGGTGTGTGTTAAAAAACAATATTTTTTCAGAATTTAACGATTTAATTTTTTTTACTAGCCTTACCCTTATCTCTTAACGCAACAATACCCCTCATCTCTTACGAGTTCACAAGTCGTCAATGATAACATTAATTATAGTAATGACAATAAAAGCGTTTTTCCTTAGAGTGGCTCTTTCACTAATTCCGTAGGAAGAAATTAGGAGGCTGTTTGAACTTCAGGCGGTATCATAGTTACTGTCCCGTCAGGTTCGTATGCAATTTAATGGTTGGGTTAGGATACGGTAGGATATGCTCCATGGGTTAGTCCAGGTTAAGTTAGGTTAGGACAGGCTACGTTATAATAAGTTAGGTTTAAACAGAATCAAATTGATTAAAATCAGTTATTATAGATTCGTTAATTGAGTTGAATAAAATAAATGTAAACATCTTCACGCATCCTTCATTTGTTTGATAAAATTGTTACCATGTCTTTAATTATATTTACAAAGGCCTCAGTTATCCATCATTTTTAAAATAAAATTATTACCATATATTTTATTACAGGGAATGGAAGTGCACTTGTAGCTTCTTGAAAAGATCTTTGGAGTCGACGTGGTCAGGGAACACGGCGAGGGCTTTCTGGACGATGACGTAGCTGGTCTGCAGGTCTCCCAGCTGGTTGGGGAGTGGGACAGCTGGTTACTGGGATATGTGCGACAGATGGCTACAGAGCAGGGGTTCTCAAAGTGGGGTTCGCAAAATTTAACGAATTTAACAGTGGATACAGTTATAGTATTTATTTACAGCTTTCCATGACTGTTGAAAATATGAAACAGTGCGTACAATGTATATATACATATATTCCTGGGAAGAAAACATGTGAGGGGGTCTTCAGCTGATTTTTGTGTAATAAAGTGGTCCTTGGTTGAAAAAAGTTTGAGAATTCCTGCTATATAGATTTGGAAAAAATGAATGGTGATAGGGGCTTGGCAAGGAACAAATAATAACTGGATCTTATAGAATATACATTGTGGCAACTGGAATATGGTGAGGAACGAAGGGTAACGAGGATTTTGTAAAGAGCACATGGTAATTGGTATATGGTAGGGAGCATATGGTAATTGGGATATGGTAGGGAGCATATGGTAATTGGGATATGGTAGGGAGCATATGGTAATTGGTATATGGTAGGGAGCATATGGTAATTGGGATATGGTAGGGAGCATATGGTAATTGGGATATGGTAGGGAGCATATGTTAATTGGTATATGGTAGGGAGCATATGGTAATTGGGGTATGGTAGGGATCATATGGCAATTGGTATATGGTAGGGAGCGTATGGTAATGCATCATATGGCCTATTACGCTACTTCACGTAATAATGATAGTCAAATTCAAATCAGACGCTCAGTTCCAGCAAAAGTTAAGGAATAGAATTAATTTAAATCTTACTGAGTCGTCAAATTCAAATAAAAAAAATCAGTTGCTGCAAAAGTTAAAGAAAATAATTAATTTGAACCTTACTGAGTCGTCAAACTCAAATCAAATGTCCAGTTATTACACAAGTTAGAGATGAGAATTAATTTACATCCTACCGAGTTATCAAATTCAAAGCAGTTGCAAATTCAGTTGCAGCAAAAATTAAAGAAATGTACGAGGAGTTCGCGAGACTTGAACTCAGGACTATAAATCACCGCGCTAGAACGCCATCGACCATTTATTTATTTACCATTTATTACATTTATTTATTTGAAAAGCCTTGTGGAAGCAGTAGATTCCCGTACCAGATTCATTAACTGTTTCTGGGGGTGACTTGACTTTGAACTCTCGATACATAAGGGAATAAAATATATCTGTCGGGCCAAGTGCGTGCATGCTTTCACTGTGCCAAACACTGCTTTCGTTGGGCTTCGATCATCTTTTAGGGTGATCGATAGCGCGGTCGATAGCGTGCTAGCGCGGTGGTTTATAGTCCTGAGTTCGAGTCTCGCGAACTCCTCGTACATTTATTAATTTTAAAAACCTTGTGGAAGCAGTAGCTTCCCGTACCAGATTCATTAACTGTTTCTGGGGGTGACTTGACTTTGAACTCTCGATACAAAAATAAAGATTAGAACTAATTTACATCTTACCGAGTCGTCAAACTCGAATAAAATGTCCAGTTACAGCAAAATCAAATATTAGAATTATTTAATTATTCTAAATCGTACCGAGTCGGAGAGACTGGCATGGTTGTACAGGGGCTGGAAGAGGTGGGGGCCCAGCGAAGAAGAGGTCATGAAGAAGGCCCGGGCGGTCTCGAGGTTGCCGCGTTTGTGCTCCAAGACGCCCAGGTTGTTGTACGCCTCGGCGTGGTCGTTGTTGGACACCAGTGCCAGACGGAAGCACTGGTAGGCCAAGTTGATGTCACCTAGCCCCTAAAATGATTAAGTTTCAAATCGGTCCATCATCAAAATCCCGTAGTAAAACAAATTTTCAGTTTCTAAACCTCACGAAAAATACAAAATCGCAACCACGTTCTACAAACCCTACTATCCAGGGACAAAATTTTGAAACTCACAAGAGCCACGTGGGCGATGTTGTACCACACGTCGGCAACACTCTCGTCTGTGGCGAGCCTGAGGGCGCGCTCGAAGCAGCTGAGGGTCATGTCGTACTGCTGGGCGTAGAAGCAACACAGACCCAAGTTGTTGAAGATCTCGCAGTTGTAGATCCCCATTTGCAGCAGTCGTCTGCTCAACGAGAGGCTTATTATGTGGCTTGGTTTTTGGAAGACTACGGCAAGCAGGTTCTTCCGTGCTGTGACCTGAAGTGAGGTTCACTAGCTGTCAGCCAGACGTTTTCCTCGCCCCTTGCTCATTTTTAATAAGTGGATGATCCCGAAGGACGAAACCGTTTATCTAAACTTTCCCATCAGGGTTTGTGCTGTAGTGTATTTATTAATTTCCAATAATTTTGATTCAGTGAAATATATTCTACAAGTTTAATTCCCGCTATTTAATCTCTAATTCTAATTCTCGCAATTTAAACTCTAATTCTAATACTCGCAATTTATTCTAGCACTAATATATGCTTATTCATCTATTATAACTTCTCTTGTCCTGTGTGCAGGTGCCTGTGTGAGGTCCCAGCACGGACGAAGAGAGCGCAAACTAGTTGCTTTTCAATAAAGAAATTATTGTAATTTTGGAAAGGGACAACTTTCCGGTTAACTTATATTTTTAAATAAAAACACCAAGGTTGCTACTCTCAAAGTCAACATTGTAAAAATTATTTATTGCTTTAAAAGGTAAACGTTTCGAGCACCAGGCTCATCATCAGTACAAGCGTTCTGAAAAGAAGAACAGCGAGATGGACAAAAATATACGAAAATTAAACGCAGAATTGAAAAAAATACTACTTCTAAAATCAAGAGGAAACTATGTACAAAGGGTGGGCACTATTAGTTTCATTAAGAGGCGGCTTACGTTTAAAAATGTACAAGGACTCTAAAATTCTTAAATCATTCTGATGGCTGGCTGAAGCTAAAATGCTAAAATTACTGCACTGTACACTGGAGCCACACTGTTCACTATGGAGGCGCACCGAGGAGTGGGGGGGATGGGCAAGAATCCCTCCAGTGCGGCTACTACGTCCAGCATGCTCCGCTACTCTAACGCCCAAAGTTCTGCAGGTCGAGCCTACATAACTAGATGCATATTGTGCACAACGAAATTCATATATTAGAGAGCGGCGCATGCTGGAAGGTAATCTATCTTTGTAGTTGAAAAATGAACCTATAGTGAATTTGTTTGTAAGAATAATTTTAAAATCAACATCAGGTAAATATGAGTGAAGAATTTTGACAAGCTCTGTTTTCATTTGTTCAGATTTAGGCCCAAAGTATAAAAAGGGTAAGTATAATCTCTTTCTTGTACTATCGACGGGATTGGCCGGTAAGCTATATTTGGAATTTAAAAAACGTTTTATCAAAGATTGAACTAAACCAACAGGAAAACCATTATTCTTGAAAAAATTACACAAAAAAGAGAATTCATCGTGAAGTAAATTGTAATTTGAACATACATTAAAGGCTCTATGTAACAGGGTTTTTATGCTATTAACTTTAAAGAGATTAGGTGTGAAACTAAAAAAACTGGTACCAAGTCCCGTAAAAGTAGGTTTTCGGTAAACGGAAGTTAAGAAAATACCACCACGTTTTGAAATTAAGACATCCAGAAATGAAATCTTACTACCGACCTCTGGTTCAACTGTGAACCTGATATTGCTATGTTTTGAGTTCAAATAATCAAGAAATTGAGCAGAATGGGACGGGTTGTGGAAGAGCATAAAAGTGTCATCGATATATCTCTGATAAAATATAGGACGAAATTGAGATGGGCACTCAGACAGCCATTTGGTTTCATGGTGGCACATAAAAAGGTTTGCAAAGGTAGGACCGAGTGGCAAGCCCATACCCAGTCCATCGACTTGTTTGTAAAATTTCCCATTGAAACAAAAGAACGAATTTAAAACAGAATGCTCCAACAAGGTTTTAAAAAGGGAACGAGTTAGGCCGATTACAGTGGAAGACGGGTTGGTAAATAGAAGGTTTAAACATATATCTATGGTTTCAATAATAGGAACATTAGTGAAAAGATTCTCTACATCAAAAGAAGCCATGTGGTATTTTTCAGCATTTGTGAATAATTTAAGCCTGTTGACAAAAGTATAAGAATTATCCACCGAGTGATCATTTACAGTAAAAGGTGATAAAATTGGCACAAGGAACTTTGCCAGTTGATAACTAGCAGTATTATAAGCAGCAAATATTGGACGGAATGGAAAATTAGTCAAAAAATTTGCTTATGAATTTTAGGGAGTCCGTAAAGAATTCCTGGTCCAGATCCAGAAATGTAAAGTTTTTTATAAAGATCATCAGCTATATGCTTTTTATTTTTGAGTAGCCGCAAAAAATTGTTAATTTTATCTTCAATTTTACGTGAAAATTTTTCGATAGGTTCAGAAATGACAGAGAATTTAGTCGGATCGGAAATAATACTCTCCATTACATCAGTATAAACACACTTGTCAAGAAGCACAATTCCATTTCCTTTATCAGGCTTACAGATGATAATAGACTTATTGGCAGCTAAATTCTTGAGAATCTTAAAGTCTTCCTTTCTAAAAATGGGGGAAAATACTTTGTAGGACTTGAAGCCATGAAAATACCTATGAGCAATTGATTGGACTTTCTTTAAAAAATCTGGCTTTAAAGTGGCAGTGAGATTGAAAATTTTCATTCGGTCAAACATTCGTTCCCAAGATAAAAAATATCTATAAAAATCCAAATGAAAAACAGGAAGGCAGAAATCCAGCCCGAAAGCTAAAAGAGTTTTACATCGAGGAGAAATTTCAACTGAACTAAAATTAAAGATGACTTTATCTGGATTTATCTGAAAACTCTTTTAGCTTTCGGGCTGGATTTCTGCCTTCCTGTTTTTCATTTGGATTTTTATAGATATTTTTTATCTTGGGAACGAATGTTTGACCGAATGAAAATTTTCAATCTCACTGCCACTTTAAAGCCAGATTTTTTAAAGAAAGTCCAATCAATTGCTCATAGGTATTTTCATGGCTTCAAGTCCTACAAAGTATTTTCCCCCATTTTTAGAAAGGAAGACTTTAAGATTCTCAAGAATTTAGCTGCCAATAAGTCTATTATCATCTGTAAGCCTGATAAAGGAAATGGAATTGTGCTTCTTGACAAGTGTGTTTATACTGATGTAATGGAGAGTATTATTTCCGATCCGACTAAATTCTCTGTCATTTCTGAACCTATCGAAAAATTTTCACGTAAAATTGAAGATAAAATTAACAATTTTTTGCGGCTACTCAAAAATAAAAAGCATATAGCTGATGATCTTTATAAAAAACTTTACATTTCTGGATCTGGACCAGGAATTCTTTACGGACTCCCTAAAATTCATAAGCAAATTTTTTGACTAATTTTCCATTCCGTCCAATATTTGCTGCTTATAGTAATACTGCTAGTTATCAACTGGCAAAGTTCCTTGTGCCAATTTTATCACCTTTTACTGTAAATGATCACTCGGTGGATAATTCTTATACTTTTGTCAACAGGCTTAAATTATTCACCAATGCTGAAAAATACCACATGGCTTCTTTTGATGTAGAGAATCTTTTCACTAATGTTCCTATTATTGAAACCATAGATATATGTTTAAACCTTCTATTTACCAACCCGTCTTCCACTGTAATCGGCCTAACTCGTTCCCTTTTTAAAACCTTGTTGGAGCATTCTGTTTTAAATTCGTTCTTTTGTTTCAATGGGAAATTTTACAAACAAGTCGATGGACTGGGTATGGGCTTGCCACTCGGTCCTACCTTTGCAAACCTTTTTATGTGCCACCATGAAACCAAATGGCTGTCTGAGTGCCCATCTCAATTTCGTCCTATATTTTATCAGAGATATATCGATGACACTTTTATGCTCTTCCACAACCCGTCCCATTCTGCTCAATTTCTTGATTATTTGAACTCAAAACATAGCAATATCAGGTTCACAGTTGAACCAGAGGTCGGTAGTAAGATTTCATTTCTGGATGTCTTAATTTCAAAACGTGGTGGTATTTTCTTAACTTCCGTTTACCGAAAACCTACTTTTACGGGACTTGGTACCAGTTTTTTTAGTTTCACACCTAATCTCTTTAAAGTTAATAGCATAAAAACCCTGTTACATAGAGCCTTTAATGTATGTTCAAATTACAATTTACTTCACGATGAATTCTCTTTTTTGTGTAATTTTTTCAAGAATAATGGTTTTCCTGTTGGTTTAGTTCAATCTTTGATAAAACGTTTTTTAAATTCCAAATATAGCTTACCGGCCAATCCCGTCGATAGTACAAGAAAGAGATTATACTTACCCTTTTTATACTTTGGGCCTAAATCTGAACAAATGAAAACAGAGCTTGTCAAAATTCTTCACTCATATTTACCTGATGTTGATTTTAAAATTATTCTTACAAACAAATTCACTATAGGTTCATTTTTCAACTACAAAGATAGATTACCTTCCAGCATGCGCCGCTCTCTAATATATGAATTTCGTTGTGCACAATGTGCATCTAGTTATGTAGGCTCGACCTGCAGAACTTTGGGCGTTAGAGTAGCGGAGCATGCTGGACGTAGTAGCCGCACTGGAGGGATTCTTGCCCATCCCCCCCACTCCTCGGTGCGCCTCCATAGTGAACAGTGTGGCTCCAGTGTACAGTGCAGTAATTTTAGCATTTTAGCTTCAGCCAGCCATCAGAATGATTTAAGAATTTTAGAGTCCTTGTACATTTTTAAACGTAAGCCGCCTCTTAATGAAACTAATAGTGCCCACCCTTTGTACATAGTTTCCTCTTGATTTTAGAAGTAGTATTTTTTTCAATTCTGCGTTTAATTTTCGTATATTTTTGTCCATCTCGCTGTTATTCTTTTCAGAACGCTTGTACTGATGATGAGCCTGGTGCTCGAAACGTTTACCTTTTAAAGCAATAAATAATTTTTACAATGTTGACTTTGAGAGTAGCAACCTTGGTGTTTTTATTTACGATTCGTTTGCGTAAGAAAGCAATTCATGATGTTCTACTTATATTTTTATTTTCCTTCGGCCTGTAAACCGTAGATAAAAAGTAAGATTGATAAATATAATCTCAAACAAATCCTAACGATTTTTTATGTAACAAAACAAAACGAACAACGGTATCTAAGGATGCTTTATTTCCAATCAAGCCTGATACCGTGCTCTACTTCAATAAAGGATTTACTCTGTACCATCTCCCCCTCCTGGTCTCCCTTTATGAAAATATGAAACAGTGCGTACAATGTATATATACATATATTCCTGGGAAGAAAACATGTGAGGGGGTCTTCAGCTGATTTTTGTGTAATAAAGTGGTCCTTGGTTGAAAAAAGTTTGAGAATTCCTGCTATATAGATTTGGAAAAAATGAATGGTGATAGGGGCTTGGCAAGGAACAAATAATAACTGGGTCTTATAGAATATACATTGTGGCAACTGGAATATGGTGAGGAACGAAGGTCTCCCCTGCCTTATAACTAACACCAGGACGCTTTCCCCCGGTCCGACCGGTACCCATTTCAGACACCTGGGTAGAGTGGGGTATTGTGATTTGAATTTTTCCCCTATACCCAACAGAGAAAATTGAAATCCAGCACCGGGACTCGAACCCGCGTTTTCCGCACGGCAGGCAGGGCTTATAGACACACGGCTATGACGGGCTGTTAACATGGTTATTATTAACACGGTTATTTACATGGTAATTTGCAGCAGCCGTCAATATAGGAAAATGGGAAATGGTGTTTTAGTTCGTTCAAAAGCGGTCTGAAAGGCAATGGAATTTGGGTTTGGTTATTGGTAAGGTCAGTGCACGCTCATTAATTATAAAATAAAAAATCTTCAAAGACCAGTGATATCGGATTTTCAAACACTCATCTTCGTTTCGGCACTCTTGCCAGGACAAGCGCTATAGTCGATTTGGTGTGGTAAGTGTTGTTTATTCTGGCCAAAATCTTCAAGTTTCAACAGTCTTAAAATGAAATTTGAGTCTTCGCCAAACTGGTTGTCCTTCCCTCTTTTGGTTTCCGCGAGGGTTGCACTTATTTTACATGTTTCAAGGACCTCAGAACGATTTCAGGATTTACATCTACCATTAATGAGTTAATATGTCCTCCTGTCATTTGATATTTTTGACCCAAATCCTTTAAATGTACTTTGTGGGTAGCGCTCACGAAGATGTCATCCATGGTCACAAGGTAGACTGTTATTTGAAGGTTCATTTAGACCTTTACCGTTCCCCATAACTTATGAATCATCTTGTCCTCATTTTGAAAGAGTAACATCAGTAACATGAAGAAAAAAATTAATGCTGTGAGCTCTTTTGAAATTTTCAGCAGCTTAAACGAACTATATATCAAATGAACTCCTAGGCAGTCTTCGGAAACTCAAATGAGCAACAGATCAAGTTGTCAATACATCTATTACGGTATATCCATTCACAATTCGTTATGCCAGCACCAATACACCAATCTATTCAAAAAAAGTTAAGACAGTATATATTACGGTATATCCATCCACAATTCGTTATGCCAGGACCAATACACCAATCTATTCAAAAAAAGTTAAGACAGTATATAACTGATGTTTATCAACTTTGTGGAAGTTCATCATCATTTCCTTGTTGGAAAAAGGGAGAACTCAGTCATATTTCCCCACTCTACCCAGGTTCGAAAATGGGTACCGGCTTGATCGGGGGATACCGTCATTGCGTCCTGGTGTTAGTGATGAGGCATTTGAAAAACCAATGTACAAGATGAAATATATCAGGCTTGATTGAAATAAAACATCTTTTTTTGTTGGTTTCATTAGTTAGCAAGAAGAAAGAGGTACCTGTAGAACCTGAGGGCCAGTTCCGGCTGGTCTGAGTAGAAGTGGTTGGTCGCGATGCAGGCGATGGCTTCAATGTTCGTAGAGTCGCTGTTGAGCACATCTTTGTAGTACGTCACCGCTTTTGGCAGGTCATTCAAGCCTTCGTGAATTCTGGGAAAACAAAAATGAATTTAATTTTTACAGCGTTTGATATATTTTCCTCCAACGAGAAACTATAAGGGAAATACTTTACTGGTGTTGGAGATGGTACAGAGTAAATCCTTTATTGGAGTAGAGCACGGTGAAAGGGAGACTAGGAGGGGGAGATGGTACAGAGTAAATCCTTTATTGAAGAGAGCACGGTAAAAGGGAAACAAGGAGTGGGAGATGGTACAGAGGAGCGAAACCCTTTAAAGGAGCAGATGAGGGTATAGGGGAACACTTCAGAGGAATAGAAGCTGGTACATGGGAAACCCTTCATTGGAGTAGGCTGACTTGAGCATTGCACTTCAGTTAGTTTCAGAAAACTGAGAATTAGAGTCCGTAACTAATAACAAAATAAATAGTTCATTATTTTCAATGATCCATTGAGAATCCTCGCCAGTAAACCGCAAACAGAATTTCTGGTAAAACCTTTATAGAAATTAGTGATGGTGTAAGAAGAACCCTTTATAGGAGAAGGATATGGTACGAAGGAAACTCTTTATAGGAGTAGGATATGGTACAGAGGAAACATTTTTAGGAAGAAGAGATGGTTCAGACGAAGCCCTTTATAGGAGTAGGAGATGGTATTGGGGATGATATTCCTTTATTTATTAGAACATCGGTGAAAAAAATGAGAAAAAACAAACCTTGCTATAACAACACCGGTGAATAGACTAAGAAATAGACCACCTTGCTATCGCTGTAGACAACATGACCTCCTGCGGGAAGTGGTCTAGGCCGTTCTTGTAGACCTCTAGAGCTGTGATGGGCTGGTCTAGCCTGACGTAGACCCTCCCCAGCAGGAGGTAGGTTGTGATGTGCTCCTGCTGTGCCAGGGACGACTGCAGCGGCAGGAAACAAAAACATTTCTGGTTTAGTGAACAAAACTGCCTTAAAAGTTACGGTGTCAATACGTGAGACCGACAAAACTACAACGTGCGTAGTTTCATCGTGATTTAGTCTCTCGTGGTTTGAAATAACATAAAACAATAACGTTCTTGTAAACTTCCGGTGCAAAGTTGGGTTAAAATAGCTTATGAATAGGCTGAATAAAAGCATAGCTGGGCTGAAGGCTGAAAAATTGACGAGGTTTCACTCACACTGCACAGCAACAGCTTACCAATTGTACTCTCATAGCTGATGTTGAAAAATATCATATTGATATTAATGTTCATGAGGCTGAAACAGAAGTTTGACTGTTCATGGATCAATAGGAATTTAACTTGCGGTGCATATCCACGAGTTGATTCAACAATAAGCTTTCACTAATTAGACTTAACACATTTACTGCATGACCTGGGACAAAAATTGTCATTGCATATAAAAGAATTCCTGCTAGTAAAAAGGATTTTCGAGACATCACCAATTTGAGCATATGGATGAAATAATACAAGCTTAAATTTTTACCTACAAAATCCGGCAATAATTGAGGAATTTGCTCTTAATTATGACAGTACAGACAGTACTTACGAGTGGGGCTTATTACGGTTAATTTAATATGTGATAATGTCCAGACGACCTCGTGAAATCAATTACAAACGAAGCAGCCCCTCACACTGGTTACCAAACTGCCATCAACTTTGAGTTATCGCTGGGATAACCAAGTCAAAGTTTCAAGACAGTAAGGGTTTTTTAATAAATTTAGTTTAGCTATCGTTGCTATAACCAGATCAAATACGTGTTAGAATGTAGAGACAAGGAGGGTTATATAATTACTCTGACTACAATCTGTTATCGTGCTGCCAAACTCTGTGGTGTGTGTCAGGTAATGAGGGTTAGTAGTGCAAATTGACACAATCTGTCACAAAACGTCTAATTTGGTCGTAATGACAATGCACTTTTTTTAGATATAACCCTAACTGTCAAGTTTACTTTGAAATCAGTCTAATAACTCATGATAACGGAAAAGAGTACGACAACTCAGGATAATGGAAAGAGTCCGACAAATCAGGATAATGGAAAAGAGTCCAACAACTCAGGATAATGGAAAAGAGTCCGACAAATCAAGATAATGGAAAAGAGTCCGACAAATCAGGATAATGGAAAAGAGTCCGACAACTCAGGATAATGGAAAGAGTCCGACAAATCAGGATAATGGAAAAGAGTCCAATAACTCAGGATAATGGGAAAGAGTCCAACAATTCAGGATAGTGGAAAAGAGCCCAATAACTCAGGATAGGAGACCTACTCCCACACTGGAGTCGTTATAGAAAAAGAAGTGTTGTCAAATAGCCCATAATCCATCATCAGAGGTCGGATTTACGAAGAGAGTTATCTACAATTGAACTCTTTAAGCTAAATTTACAACGAGAGTTATCTAGTAACTCATAATCGGGCCTTTTTAATCAGATTTATAAGAGGTGTTGTCGATCACCTACAACACTCAGATTTACAAGAAGAGTTTTCCAACAATCCACAAATGAGCACCAAAAGTCACATTCGCGTTGTTTTTATCACTGAAAGGCAATCTTACGCTAGGGGAGGCTGTTCAGTAACTCGCAAACTGACCCTAAAACAATCTTACCCACAGTTTGGCGATTAGTTTTTCTAAGTCAGATTTACAAGGGAGACTGCCCAGTAACCCACAATCTGGCGTTATAAGCCAGATTGTGCACACAACCTGGCTCTACCACAATCTGACGCTTTATTTTACTGAGCCAGATTTACAAAGGAGGCTGCCCATTAGCTCCCAATGAGGTACCAAACCACCCTGCACTTGCGTTTAGCAGCTCGACTCGACCTTGAACTGCTTTTCAGCGTCCCTGAAGAGGGCGAGTTTGAAGTAGCAGCGCCCCAGCTGCTGCTTCCACCACCAGTCCTTGAAGCCGTTCGCCTCCGTCGCCAGGGCGGCCAGGTCCAGGGCCTTCGTCGGGATGTGGGGGAGGGGGAAGGGGGGTAGGTTGTGTTAGTGGCACTCGGGTATATCATTCCTCCATTCAACTTTTTATCACCTTACCCGGGTGTCCTTCAACCCTTAAATCTTTATCGACCAACGTCCTTTCTGAAGGGCGTTAAGATATTACTCATTTTGTTCTTATATTCTCAATGCTTCGATGAGGGGAGGTCGTGTTAGGGACATTCGGCTCTCTCATCTCTGCTTTAACACTCTTCCCAGGTGACGGAAATGGGTACCGTGTCATCTTGCATTCAACTCTTTATCACCTTACTCAGGTATCGGAAATGTGTAACGTGTCATCCCCGCATTTAACCCTTTATCAATCTACCCAGGAGACGGAAATGGGTACCGTGTCATCCTTGCATTTAACTCTTTATCACCCTACCCAGGTATCGGAAATGGTTACCGGCTTGACCGGGGGTAACCGTTACTGCGCCAAGGTGTTTAGTTATACCGCATTTGAAAAAACAATGTACAATTTGATATTTATCACGCTTGATATGAATCAAACATCCTTTATCGAGCAACATCATTTCTGAAGACGTTAAGAAATCACTCACATAGTTCTTATATTCTGAATGTTTCGGTGAAAAGTCCATACCATCCTGGGTTTCATGAAGGATTATTTGAAGGAAATTATCGTGATATTTCGTTCAAGCAAAGCAAGGCATTTAGGCCGTTACTGGGTATAAACTTGAAAACCGAAAGTTGCGAGTCAAGTTGGGTTTTCATTTAATTTGTTTAATTGATTTAGATTTTTATTTAATTTTCATCCTCGTAGTGTATCGTTTATCGGGCAGCTGCCACTGTTTTAAGTTTACTTACGATGCCGGCAGCGCTATACGACAACTTATGTTGTTTCGAATTGAATGTCCGTTCCAGGATCGGTAGGGAAAATATTTCGGTGAATTTTGTTGAGGTGTTGAAGGAAATCTGTTTTTCTATATTAAACTGGTTTGTGATTGCAAAATTAGAGAAAACTAAGATGTGGTTCAAGTGTTTAGGTATAGAATTAGAGCATTATATGTAGGTGATGTTTCTGTAGCTATCAGATCACTACCAAGTTTCTAAACATATTACCGCAACTTTTTAAATCTGAATGAATCTTGAAACAATTTTATTTTCATCATAAACAATTCGCTCATTTGAACAAATAAAATTTTATTTATCTGGGTATGAGATACAAAGAAAGAGAAATGTATCACAGGGGTTGCAATTAATTGACAACCCAGGACAGTCGACATAACTATAAGCAAACAAATATTGAAATTGAAGTTACTAAAATTGAAGCCATTGAAAGTCACTCGTTATTTAGGCCACTTTTATCCCATGGAGAACTCGAGATACAAAAAACCTTCATAAAATACATACTTAGGCCTAAGTTGCCTCTGTCTTTAGTTCGAATGTACACAAAGCTGAACATTGATAGAAAATTCTGAGGTGGCAGCTATGCCCGAAAAAGAAATCAGAAAGAAAGGAGGCTTCGTTCCGAGTGTTAGTACGTATAGATATCGCGACACATGATGCTCTGGGAGGAAGTAACGTTTTTTGAAGGTAGTTTAAAATGACACATCATCCTTGCCTAAGTAGATTGATTGGTAGAGGGAGAACTTTGGCTGTCCGCACTTATATTTTAAGGTAATACATAGACCAACTTGTGGAGGTAAAAATAATATACGTATAGACCACCCTGTTGAGTTGTTTGTAAAGTACCAGGCGGAGATATTTGTAGGCTACTTGGTTGAGGCATTAGTTGGCCACCCTGTAGAGAAAATTTTAGGCTTCTGTGTAGAGGTATTTGTACGCTAACCTATAGAGGTATTTGTAGGCTAACCTATAAGGGTATATGTAGACTACCTTACAGAGTTATACCACCCAACAGAGATGGACTACCTTGTAGATGAAAACCGTCTATAAAGGAAAACTCTCACTGTGTTTCCCTTCATAGCAGAAGTAAAAACATTTCAGAGACACAAGTCGATACTCACGGTGCGCTCATCGTACTCACGTTAGTATACAACCCTGAGTTAAGGTAGAGGTAGACACGGTGCGCTCATCGTACTCACGTTAGTATACAACCCTGAGTAAAGGTAGATGTAGACGCTCACGGTGCGTACGTTGTTCTCGTGGTAGTATACAACTTTGAGTAAAGATACAGGTAGACACGGTACGCTCATCGTACGTACTCACGTTAGTATACAACCCTGAGTAAAGGTAGAGGCAGACACTCACGGTGCGTACGTTGTTCTCGTGGTAGTAGACGTACTCAAAGAGGGCCCTGGCCACATGCGGCATGGCGGCGTACTTGGCCAGGTTCAGCCTGGCGAGGTTCACGAAGGGACCATCCGAGGAGCTCAGCATCGACGCCGTCCCCAGCCGCACGTGGCGTCCTGAAGGGGGGGGGGGATCATCTCGATCAGGATTTATGTATACAAATCATTTCGTATTCTATATTTACTGTTTTTAAATTGCACTCCTATGCGCGCGTCCATAAACTGGTAATTGAATCGCATGGGGAGCCTAATTAAGGAACAGTCATTTCGAGAGCTATGACTTCAAAATATTACAATTGCACGCTTAGGCGTCCATGGATAGGTAATGAATCTCATGAGGAAAGCCATTTGAAATAAGTCATATCGTGTATTATTGTAATTGAAGTTGCACGTCTTGGCGTCCATGGATAGGTAATGAATCTCATGAGGAAAGCCATTTGAAATAAGTCATATCGTGTATTATTGTAATTGAAATTGCACGTCTTGGCGTCCATGGATAGGTAATGAATCTCATGAGGAAAGCCATTTGAAATAAGTCATATCGTGTATTATTGTAATTGAAGTTGCACGTCTTGGCGTCCATGGATAGGTAATGAATCTCATGAGGAAAGCCATTTGAAATAAGTCATATCGTGTATTATTGTAATTGAAATTGCACGTCTTGGCGTCCATGGATAGGTAATGAATCTCATGAGGAAAGCCATTTGAAATAAGTCATATCGTGTATTATTGTAATTGAAATTGCACGTCTTGGCGTCCATGGACAGGTGATGAAACCCACACGAGATATAAGCACCCTATTGTGCCCAAAGCGATGGTAAGGAAATTAACTATAAAATATACATAATCACGGCTGACCACGTATCCCAATGATAAATTCCATGCCTATATAGATTTAGGTATGAAGCACCGACCTAACTGACGAGTGTGGACACCTTACTGTCCTCAACATGAAAGAATGGGTTTCAGCAGCTCTAGAATTTCTCACAGACTTTGAGGACAAGAAGAAATGAATATAGCCGACCAAGTTGCTGAATACCGTATAACATACCGAGTCACGCGATACTTCGCTTATTTGACGGGTTGCAAAGTTATTCAGCACACGCAACCAATCAACTGCGCAGACGATTGGGTATAATAGACGAAGATGACTAGCAGCAGCTGGAGGCAGACTAGCAGCAGCTGGAGGTAGAAAATACTCCAACGCAGGCGCTAAAAATGCGGGAAAACCTCCAAGAACCAAACCTTTGTTACCAAACGTGGCATGAACCTTGTGCAGGAGCCCAATTCACTTGAACCACGCAAGGCAATGATTTGTGCTCCAAATGTAATCTCATCATCGAAGAGAACATCTGGTATCGCCAGAGAGCAGGACCCTTAATTGCATCACAGTGCCTCAAATAATTCAAAAGCGGATACAAGGGTTGAAGCGTCGGGGACTCACTCGCAATCATAGATTTAGCCATATGCTTGCATACAGGTGTTCACTCCAAGCAGAGCATCGTATATTTATAAGTGACAGGTCCCTTTCTACGACTGAGTGACTGAATCACGTCTCCTTGGAGGTTGAATCACAGGTGTCCAAGTATGATCATCGGTATAATTTATTTCCGACGAAGGAATTATATCAGTAGTGTATAGCACGAATAGACATGAGCGAGTAACCTCACCCCAGGGAACGCCACGAACCACATTGACGGATGCGATCAAAAAATACCCATGGATACACTCAGTAAAAACACAAATTACTGACGAAACTGTCCTGGCTATCCCAAATGAACAAGACAACCACTCCTAATCTAAGTTCAACTGAACAAAACAACCCCTCCTAATCTAAGTTCAACTGAAGAAGACAACCCCTCCTGACGTAAATTCAACTGAACAAGACAACCTATTGTTGGGAAATACTTTCGGAAACAAATTTGGGGAATACTTTACTCGGGGAAATACTTAACTTTGGGGAAATACACTTGTGTTTTCTTAGGTATTGGAATTTCAGCCCGTTAAGACAAGCGACGGTGCTGCGCAGCCAGCACAGGTGAGGGGCAGATACGAAACACACGCAGTCACACACACACACACACGCACATCGACACACTCACGCACACACACAGACATAGGCGTTAGTGGCTGAGCTGGGAAGCGAGGGCAGATTCGAAAGAAGAAGGAGTAAGGCTTAGCAAAGAGCGGCACCAGCTACACCAATTGTGTGCCCTCTTAAGGGATCACGTGTTTGGGGTGTTGAGCGAGAACCAATCAGAGATCGAAACTTCACAACCAGCAAGCGCCAACCAATCAAAATTGAGTGACTTTCTCTGTAGCTTGGAAGAGTCGAGAACCTTCCGAAAAGAAGGAGGCGACACACATAAAAGGAGGGGACATGAAAATTAGAGAGGTTATTTTCTCTCGGACTCGGGACAAGAGAGACGCACAAAAGTGAGTGCCACATCGAAAAGCCGGCGATGCCGGGGCTTCCCGGTCTTTGTTACAAATCAAAAATTAAAAACTCCATTGGGAAAATCGACACCGATGTTTAACTTCTTCAAGAACGACATGATTGGGCAACAAGCACCTGCTCGAAGTACATGCTGATAATCTATACGAAAGCTCAAGGAGACTGCGGGCGTATCGTCGAAGCGTTAACCGGCAACGAACACCTGCTCGAAGAATTATGGCCTGAGCACATCAACTATTCAACGTGAAGAGGAAATCCATGGGGGATCTCTATGTCAATCATAGGTGTACGAACAGCCGCAGCATTAAAATTTGGAGTCACCCGTTCACCAACAATGCGGAGGGAACAAGAAGAGATCTTCAGTTATCCAGCCCTTCAACGCTACCAAGACTCAGACGTGCGAAGAATGGAAGGCAGCAGCGCCTACCCGACGGAGCATGAGTGTCCCGCCGCCGCGATGGAACTCTGAGAACTCTGTTGAGAACTCTGTCGAGAAATGGGAAGACGTCGGCACCGAACACTCAGCGATCGCGCATCACAGAAAAATTGAAATTTCGTCTTATAGAGATCGTTGAAACAGTGCTTTAAAGTGTAAAATTGGAAATCAAAAATAGCACACTGAATCGTGCATTCAAATTAGCGCGCTGTGTAACGAAGTTTGTGTCTAGTGTTAACTCAATATGAGGCGATGTGTTCACGATTTTTTCTGGGTACCTTGTTGTGAGTCAAGGATGACCGGCATGTTTGTTGGCATTGTCCTGTGCTTCGTGGTGCGTAGGGATTGCCATGATTTTTCTGCATTTTTGTGAATCGTTGTCAGCTCTTGAACATTGATAATAGATATTCTCGGGAGCATTACATCTTTAAAGTGCCATGTCGCTAATAAGGAGCATCTTGCCTGAGGGCATTGGTGTGCAATTATTTTGGCGATATACATTTCCCTGCGCCCATATCCACGTGTTCATCTTAAAAATAAATGTGTTTTAATCTTTCAATGTTTGTTATTCTCCCCATGCTTGTCAACTCGGTATTCGCGGAGTACACACCAAGTAAACACTGTTAATTTCCTACCTTTCTGTAAAACTCTCAGACTGTGTATTTCATATCTTTATTTTTCTGTCTCTTACTGTCGGGGGTTTCAATTTCTCCAACGTTACGTGCTTAACAACAGCATAGTATCGTGACACTCTCCTAACGGGGTTTAACTGAACAAGACAACCCCTCCTAATCTAAGTTCAACTGGAGAAGACAACCCCTCCTGACGTAAATTCAACTGAACAAGACAACCCCTCCTGACGTAAATTCAACTGAACAAAACAACCCCTCCTAATCTAAGTTCAACTGAACAAGACAACCCCTCCTGACGTAAATTCAACTGAACAAGACAACCCCTCCTAATCTAAGTTCAACTGAACAAGACAACCCCTCCTGACTAAATTCAACTGAACAAAACAACCCCTCCTAACGTAAGTTCGATTGAACAAGACGACCCTTCCCAGCGTCAATCTTAAGCTGACTCAGGTGGTTCGGCGCGTAAGATTACGTTTTGTACCATGCACCAGGGTTATGTGACTGTTGGTGGAGCTCTTTTGTTACAAGCCATAACATAGGCTGATTAGTAGCTACATGGGATTCTGTAGTCTTTTTATGGAGTACTTAGTAATTAGTGATTGTGTAGAAGCGGATCTCTGAAACTCGTATCTCGTAATTTAGTACTTCATTTTTTTCATCAGTGATCAGTGAGAACAAAGACAAACTAGTCACATATCTGGTAATAAATAAAGACCACATAGCCGGCATGAAGCACCAGACAGTGGTCTGGTGGTGCAGGAGGTGGGCCCCATTACAGACCTGTGGCAGCAGACACTATTCTGGTGGTGCAGGAGGTGGGCCCCATTACAGACCTGTGGCAGCAGACACTGGTCTGGCGGTGCAGGAGGTGGGCCCCATTACAGACGTGTGGCAGCAGACACTGGTCTGGTGGTGCAGGAGGTGGACCCCATTACAGATCTGTGGCAGCAGACACTGGTCTGGTGGTGCAGGAGGTGGGCCCCATTACAGATCTGTGGCAGCAGACACTGGTCTGGTGGTGCAGGAGGTGGGCCCCATTACAGACCTGTGGCAGCAGACACTGGTCTGGCGGTGCAGGAGGTGGGCCCCATTACAAACCTGTGGCAGCAGACACTGGTCTGGTGGTGCAAGAGGTGGGCCCCATTACAGACCTGTGGCAGCAGACACTGGTCTGGTGGTGCAGGAGGTAGGCCCCATTACAGACCTGTGGCAGCAGACACTGGTCTGGTGGTGCAGGAGGTGGGCCCCATTACAGACCTGTGGCAGCAGACACTGGTCTGGTGGTGCAGGAGGTGGGCCCCATTACAGACCTGTGGCAGCAGACACTGGTCTGGTGGTGCAGGAGGTGGGCCCCATTACAGACCTGTGGCAGCAGACACTGGTCTGGCGGTGTGTGAGGTGCGGGGTGTCCTCAATGCCTGGTCTATCGTGCCAGGTCTGCCGCTCTGGGTGCCGGGTCTTACAACGCCACTCAGAGGTCTGCCACTCTGAGTACTCGGTCTGCAAACAAATAAAATATTCTCATATGTCCTAAGTTACAACTTCTCTTTGACTTAATGTACCTTTCCAGTAAAAGGTCCCCGTGACCCAGTGGTTAAGAGCACATGCTTCGAGAGGGTTTGAAGCCCCGGTGCTTTTCATGATGGAAAAATGAAGAAAATTAGCCACAAATCCCCTTCCTACTCAAGGGCTAGAAATCGGTACCGGCTCAATCGGAATAACCGTCATTGTATTAGTTATCGGGCATCAGAAAAAAATAATTTACATGATGTGAATGAATTGACTGGAATCAATTTTTAGTTTTCACAAAAAAGTACATGTTTTATGCAGAGCAAAGGTTTCTCCGTTTTCTCGTAGCAGAGGAGGCTTTTATTACCACTTTTCGACGTTCAAATTTTATTCGAATCATGATAAAAAGGGAAGTTTCAAGGCGTAAGACATCAAAGACGTGTCAAGATGACATTAGTAAACAAAATATACTGAAGCATTCTCGTGTTCAGCAGTTACTGTAAGAAAAAACAAATTACAAGGCATTAAGACAAGTTTTTTTAAAATCGTAACTGATAGGCCAAATTTTCACGTTCCATTTCTCCCTCTCTCTCTCTCTCTCTGTCTCTCTCTCTCTTTCACTCATATACACATACACATATACACACACACATCACACGCACACTGCAAGAAAAAATATGAAGTCTTCGCGTTTAGATTAGCGCTCTCGAGAAACACGCAATGTGTTTGAGACATAACTTGAACACAAAGCTTTCCCCAGCAGCTGCATTCTTATGAAAGCTGCTGCTCTCATGGGGTCGCGCAATACCTTAATTTATATAGAAATAACCCTTGAGCGCCCACACTTTTATACTCATAATACCGTTATCACAACCACTATCATTAAACTGACACTGGTGTTAGGTATTCACTGTTATCAAGATGTGGAAGGAACTGCCACTCGGCAGTGAAGTTGAAAGTACACATTAGTGAACAAATTGAATAAGAAATACAATATATTATTGTTATTTTTGAAAGAGGACCGTACAGTCCACTTGGGCTTTAAAGGGATAACGACTCCTTGCTTGATGATATGAAAGAGCAACATGTTTACAAATATCGTGACGTAACGCGCATACATTTACGTTCTTATTTACGAGTGTAATAAGGTATTCTAGATCTGACCTGATATGACATCTTGCCATATAAGGCATTTTTGACCCGACCCGACCCCCTGGGAGGGTAAGGTATTCCTGACCTGACTCCATGGAAGGGTAAGGTATTCTCGACCTGACCTGACCCCCTGGAAGGGTAAGGTATTCTCGACCTGACCTGACCCCCTGGGAAAGTAAGATATTCTCGACCTGACCTGACCCCCTGGGAAGGTAAGGTATTGTCGACCTGACCTGACCCCCTGGGAGGGTAAGGTATTCTCGACCTGACCTGATCCCCTGGGAGGGAAAGGTATTCTCGACCCGACCCGACCCCTTGGGAGGGTAAGGTATTCTCGACCCAACCCGATCCCCTGGGAGGGTAAGGTATTCTCGACCCGACCCGACTCCCCTAGGAGGGTAAGGTATTCTCGACCCGGGCCGACCCCTGGGAGGGTAAGGTATTCTCGACTCAGCCCGACCTCCTGGGAGGGTAAGGTATTCTCGACCTGACCGACCCCCTGGGAGGGTAAGGTATTCTCCACTTGGCCCGACCCCCTGGGAAGATAAGGTATTCTCGACCCGACCCGATCCCCTGGGAGGGTAAGGTATTCATGACCTGACCTGACCCCCTGGGAAGGTCCAAGTCCCCCGCTGGAGGGAGGAGCGGTCTTCAGAGAAGTGCCGGGCCTGGCGACGGTGGCGATGCTGTTGTCGTCCATGAGGGCGTCTGCCAGCACTTCCTCCTCCCCCTCCACCTCGTCCACCCACACCTGCTCAGTCAGCGCCCGCATCTTCAGCGACCAGGGCGCCTTCGGGTGAGAAATTGAGTGTATTATTCAATGAATTTATTGTTTAAGTGGGAAATTTGGTGCATTATTATTATTACATTATCTATCAGTCCAATTATTGTTGTGGTCTTTAGGCGAGAAATAGGGTGCATTATTCAATCCAAATATTGTTCAGCGACTAGGGAGCCTTTGGGTGTGTTATTTACGCCATTTATTGTTCAGCTACCAGAGCGCCTTTGGAGAGGGGGAATGGGGGTGTGCTATTTAATCCAAATATTGTTCAGCGACTAAGGAGCCATTGGGTGTGTTATTTACGCCATTTATTGTTCAGCTACCAGAGCGCCTTTGGAGAGGGGGAATGGGGGTGTGCTATTTAATCCAAATATTGTTCAGCGACTAAGGAGCCATTGGGTGTGTTATTTACGCCATTTATTGTTCAGCTACCAGAGCGCCTTTGGAGAGGGGTAATGGGGTGTGCTATTTAATCCAAATATTTTTCAGTGACTAGGGCGCTTTTGGGTGGGAAATAGGGTGCATTAATAGCACAACGTGTTATCTAAATGCATTGGATCTATAATTTCTATTCGTATAATAACGGGTTCATTTAACGTGGTGAATGAAAGACAGAAAAGAAAGAGAAAAATTGTTTATTTCCAATGAAGTTGATACATAAAATGTATAGCATTAGATGTTAAAGTGCCTTAACATAAAGATAATTAATTTAAAAACACAAATAGGCATTAAAATCGCTATGTCAACAGTTGAAGAACCCTTACAGAGAAAAAAACGCTTCTGTTAATGTCCACTCTCGCTAATAAACGGGAATAATTAGCTTACTCTTTTGAGATATTATGAAATGATTTTTAAGGTCGAATTGACGAATGACATTAAGAAAACTAAAAAGATGATGCAGTAGGAATTCGGAACTCTCATTACATGGTTACGTATGCACTAGTATAACAGAGAAATAGCTCAGCGTAAAATGTTTCCACTACACTCTGCATTCACGATATTTCCTGCATCAATACTGCACGAACAAGTAAATAATACTAGGTCATGAAAAAATCAGGCGTAATATAATGATTGTTGCATATTATTACCTAAAACATTTTACAACACGAATATAGAAAATCGAGAAATTAACTACCTAAATATTGCTATCACAAGGTGCGCAAGGTAATCCCTAGCGATGCACGTCATGCTACGATAAAATGACAGTAAATCTCGAATAAACCGGTTACCATTTCATACACCCACGTCGATGGAGAAACTGTAGTTATTTTTCATTCCCATACATGAAAAAACACCGGGCTCGCAATGAGAAGTACTCTCGACCTTCTACTTGAAAGGAAAGCACTCTTAACCACTAGGTAACGACGATGACACGATTATAATGTGACAATATTAGCTCATATACTGTACCCTGTGGGGCTTAAAACTGATGCTGAAACTCCTGAAAAATGACAGGTGCAGTACTTCTGAAGACGCTCTCTAACACTCTTTAAATCGCATATTTGGGAAAAGAAAACCCGAACTCGAGGAGTTTGAAGGTTGTGTATAAGGCACCATGTCTACAATAATCGAAAACATGCTGTTGGGTCTACTGCAAATACAGGAAAAAATTTTGCTGCTGAAGTTTGTATTATATTCCTTGTAGAAAGGTTAGAATTTTCACTCGTCTCACCTGATCGTAGGGGTTCCGTTGCAAAAGGTTAGTGCATATTTCTATGCATCTATCAAATTTTCTTTTCCTAAAACATGTAAGAGCCAAATAGAGTGGATCCATCGTAGTTTGCCTCTATCATCTATCGCACAGCCTTGCACTAACCTTCAGCTGTTGTTTTGTTTCATGCTGTTGTCATGGAGACGTGGTGTACATGGGCTTTAAATAACGCAACAACTTGCATTAAAACATCAAAAAATATTTAAATTATATTCCTGAAATACTAATATTAGATAAGTGTACAATAATAATACTCCCAAGCATTCAATGAGCCTCGATCAACGACATCGATTTCTATTTCCTTGAAGGACGATTAAGTTCTACTACAGCAGTTCCGAGGTCGTGCTGTGAAAAGCATTTTGCAGCGACACCTTCTCACTACAACAGCTGATTGCACAAAGCGACGGTGGCAGACAATGGATTTCGTGGCTAAAATTCCTGGAACTCGTGGTTTAAATTTTTTTCGCCTTTAGATGTTCTTGAATTAAATTTTTAAATATTGGGAAAGGTAATAACATTTTTGTAAAATTGGTTTTGTGTGAGTGCGGTTGTTATAGAAATGAATAAAATAGCATTTAAGAGCCTTATTTCCTGTGAGGCAAGCACTGAGTGATAGTTAGGGTACTCTCCATTTTTCAGCATATTCGCCAATTTTCTACTGTGATGAGCAAAAACTGATAGTAGTTATAATGATGTGGTCTCATATTTAGTTCTTGATGATAGAAGATGTTAGCTGTTATCCTGTTACAGCGTTTTTTTATTTCACGTTTGTGAGATTTTATTTAAATTTGTGTTAAAAATAAATTCAGGTATAACTTTAGGATATCTAAGGTAGGTACTGGATTTCAATATTTTCTCTTAATATTTGAGATATTAGGACCGACATAGAATATGTATTCACCTTATGGGAATATCTACTGTTAGTTTTTATTTAAAATTATTGAATGATTTTATCCCATTTCTTAGGGCTATGTGATTAAATAATTCAATTTAATAACTTTATTGTGTTGTTAAGTAAATTGTTTCCCACTTAAATTAATGAATTTTAAATATGTATTTTATGTATTTGATATTGGTGGTTGAAAATATTAGGTAGAACTTTTAAAGATTGAACCTAATAAAGTGATATTATACGTTAACTTCTGTATTTTCTTACTAATAAGCAAAAATATTAGATTAGAAAATACAGTTTCTGTATTATAAAAATGTTATATAAATCCTGTATAATTTTGGTCAATATTTAATATAATGTTGTCAACGAATTTCATAATTTCGTAGGTATAGATGGGTAATATAGTCAATTATAAGACGTTTTACACGAATGACAATGTGCCTGAAAATGCTTTGTTTTTGAGTTATTTAAGTTTGAAGTTATACAAACGGGGCTCCTGAATGGCCCTTTTAACGCAAAAACAGTCATTGTTTTAGCAATGAAAATGGAAGCTAACCCCTATTACAAACGTAAAGAGGTTGGGTCGTGAGGGGTAGCAACAGTTCTTTTAGTGAAAATTATAAATAAAGCTTTCTAGTGACGTTTGTTTACATCGACTCGAAGATGGCTGCCGCCATCTTCAGCCGGTTGGCGCCATGGCGGCAGCCACCTTGGCGTCGATGTAAACAAACGTCACTCGAAACCTTTATTTATAATTTTCACTAAAAGAACTGTGCCTACCCCTCACGACCCAACCTCTTTACGTTTGTAATAGGGGGTTAGCTTCCGTTATTAATTAAATTACGCTAGCCCTGCGTGCTTCCATGTCATGCACAAGCCAGCTTCAAAGTTTAATAATTCGAAAATAACGCATCGTCGGGCAGAATGTCATTCATGTAAAACGTCTTATAATCGACTATATTACCCATCTATACCTACAAAATTATGAAATTCGTTGACAACATTATATTCAATATTGACCATAATTTTTCTCAAATCCCTCTTTATTGTTACTTTTCCCAAATTTTTTGGGATATGAGGAAACTTAAAATTCCAGTAATAGTCACAATTATTCATAGACATTTCCTTTGTGCTGAAAAAAGTAAAATTTACTGTGGTCTTATTTTAGGTACATACATGTTAAAATTCTTGGTAAATCTGAAGGATATGTCAGTTATTGATTTGGTAAATTTTGATGCCTTAGCATAGTTAATAAGATCGAAATAAACAAGTTTTCTTCTATGCACTTTCTGTCTCAATTGAGTATTTTATTAGTTATAGCGGTAAATGACTTCCCGAAACTCCAGTGTTTGAAGCGGCAAGTTATTCAAGGAGCACGTCGGACAGCAACACTGCATTGCGCACTCGCTTCCTGCGCGATCGTTGTCTTAGACGAAACCAAACCTACCGCTATACCTCGTTAAATACTCATTTGACAAAAAAAGAGTAGAGAAGAAAAGTTGTTTATTTCGATGTTATTACCATGATTCAAGCATTAAAAATTTGAAAATCGATGAGTAGCAGTTTATTCGAGCGCATTCGTCATCAAAGACGAAACTAAACTTACCGCTATAAATTGTAAAATACTCATTTGAGACGGAAAATGCATAGAAGAAAACTTGTTTATTTTGATTTAGTTAGGTTCAGGCACCAAAAAGCGGAAAATCGACAACTGACATATCCTTCAGATTTACCAAATTCTTCATACTACTAATTTCTGGCTGTTATTTCAAAATCATATCTATGGTTAAAAGCAGTTCTGTGATACTGTTTTTAAGCTATTATGGTATTTGTACTGTAGGTCTCTATTAACTAATTTAGCAATCTTAAAAAAAATTTTAGTTAGTTGGAGACATTGTTTAGGTGTAGTTATTTGGTTACAGGATCTGTTGCAGTCATGGTTACATAGCATCAGGATTGTGCCTGCCAAGGTTACATAGCAACAGGATTGTGCCTGCCAAGGTTACATAGCAACAAGATATATATCAGCTGAGGTTACATAGCAATAGTATTAGAGCATAACATGTGTTCAGAATTCTGCAATGAGCTTATTGTATGTAAGAAAAATAAAAATTTATCTTTCTCATAAATGTACAATATTATGTTGAACAAAAATTCCCAGGACATTGAATAAAAGATTTAAAAATTAAATTATCCCTACAATAAAAGAGTGAAAAAGTATTTCTCAGTAATTTTTGTGCAAAATATAGTTTCATATTTAAACTTCCAGTATATTTTTCTGTGAATTGAGGTTTAATGGCTTGTGGTTTCTGCTTAGATGTGAATTTGGATAAAATACTGAGAAGTTTCTACTTGTATGCAAGTTTTGATAGAATATGTATAAGTTTATGCTAGGATGTTCTTCTTTAATGAAAAGTTATTTAATGTTGTGTAGTTACTCTAGTTTCACATTGTATTAGTGTCTTGCCTTCTTTTGGCTACTTACTGGAAGAAAATATGGTAAATCTGAAGGATATGTCAGTTGTCGATTTTCCAGTTTTTAGTGCCTGAACCTAATTATTTGAATCAAAATAAATAAGTTTTCTTCTATGCACTTTCCGTCTCAAATGAGTATTTTACGATTTATAGCGGTAAGTTTAGTTTTGTCTTTGATGACGAATGTGCTCGAATAAACAGCTACTCATCGATTTTCAAATTTTTGTTGCTTGAATCATGGTAATAACATCGAAATAAACAACTTTTCTTCTATACACTTTTTTCGTCAAATGAGTATTTAACGAGGTATAGCGGTAGGTTGGGTTTTGTCTTTGATGACGATCGCCCTGGAAGCGAGTGCGCATTGCAGTGTTGCTGTCCGACGTGCTCCTTGAATTACTTGCCGCTTCAAACACTGGAGTTGCGGTAAGTCATTTACCGCTATAACTAATAAAATACTCATTTGAGACGGAAAGTGCATAGAAGAAAACTTGTTTATTACGATCTAATTAACTATGCTAAGGCATCAAAATTTACAAAATTGATAACTGACATATCCTTCAGATTTACCGAAAATATTTATTCTTAATCATGTTATTACGCTGCAAACTCATCATTGACTTCTCAAGTGCTCTATAACTCAAACCAGGATGCAATCAGGCACTCCTCTAGTTGAGCCATAGCTTCCCATTTAGGTCTGCAGGTTGTTGAGTGAGAAATTTCTGCCAAGCTTTCTTCCTAAAAAAGCACATTGTTATTCCAAGAGATAATACAAGGTGCAGCAGTCAATACTGCATTTTAGAAAAGGCTGCAGAAGCTTAAAAATACAGGATTGATTGCTGCACCCTGTATAAACATCATTCAATCAGAGCTTAGGAAAACAGTTTTGCTCTTATATTTTCTCAGGCCATGTGTCATATTTTAGGTTAGCTCTCTTCTTAAAAGAAAATTCTGTAATTCTAATCTGTGGCTTCTGTGTGGCTTAGCTCTGATCTGTGGCTTAGCTCTGATCTGTGTTTCTTTTTGTGAACCATTTCATTACTGCTACAAGAATCTCAAAACCCTAAATTATTTCACTGCTGCCAAATCTCACATGGAACTAGACCCATCAGTAGGAAGGAAAACTTTCTTAACCCTTTAACGTCCGAATTTTTGTACTCATATTACCGTTAACACAACCACCGTCACTAAACTGGCGCTGGCATCAGGCAGTCACCAATATCAGGACGGGATAGGAACTGCCACCCGGCAGAGAACTTCAAAGAAAACATTAGGGAACTAATTGAACAAGACATACAATATATTGAGGGTATTTTTGAAAGAGGACACTGGTGTCCTCTGGGGCGTTAAAGGGTTAACCCCAGAACAACCAAATTTTTGGGTCTCGAACAAAATATTATGGTTATTTCTTGTAAGTCATCATAAATGAAACCTGGTAAATGGTAACTTTTCATTGAAGCATTCAGAAAATTAGGACCATGTGAGTGATTATCTAATGTCTTTCAGAAAAAGTGGTGGTCAAAACAGGGTTTACCCACTCCATATTTTGAACGTTGATCAGTATATGTATTCCATAATTCTTTTCTATGAGACCATAGTGCTTGCGTCTCCATATTTTGAACGTTGATCAGTGTATGTATTCCATAATTCTTTTCTATGAGACCATAGTGCTTGGGTATCCATATTTTGAACGTTGATCAGTGTATGTATTCCATAATTCTTTTCTATGAGACCATAGTGCTTGGGTATCCATATTTTGAACGTTGATCAGTGTATGTATTCCATAATTCTTTTCTATGAGACCATAGTGCTTGGGTATCCATATTTTGAACGTTGATCAGTATATGTATTCCATAATTCTTTTCTATGAGACCATAGTGCTTGGGTATCCAAATTTTGGACGTTGATAGTGTATGTGTTCCATAATTCTTTTCTATGAGACCATAGTGCTTGGGTATCCATATTTTGGATGTTAGTAGTGTATGTATTCCATAATTCTTTTCTATGAGACCATGGTGCTTGGGTATCCATATTTTGGACGTTGATAGTGTATGTATGTATTCCATTGCTCTATAGGACCAAAGTGTTTGGGTAGTTCATTGATACTTTCAAGAATTGATTTGTGGATGCCACTTGCTCAGACTTTTACTTCAATCAAATTCATTCACTTTTTTCAGTATTGCTGAAGGTACTTGTATGCCAAAACTCATGTCTAGCCTATGTATGACTCATGCTTTGCATTAGGAAAATAATATGATCTAAATGAATATTTTTTGATAAATACATTATATAGACATGAACTATACTTTGAATTTTTTTAAAACATGATTTATGCAAACATTCTTAGTGTAAATTTCAACTCTATTTATTAAAGTTTACACTATATTAGGAAAAAATATGATGGAAACATTAACTGACCCGTGTATTTCCGATGATCAATTCTAAAAAATGTGTTTTTCATGAATATTTCTTAATGAATAAAGAGAATAGTGCAAACACTAACTGTTCCTTGTGTTACAGATGTCTCATGATGCATACTCAGAGACCGGCCTGTACAGCCACCACAGCCTGGCCTCTGCAGCAGACCAGCTCCATCAGAAGCCCTCATCTTCATCAGGTTTCCATCCCACCGGCAAGAAATGGAAGAAAGGATCAAGTGACGGGGCTCCCCTGCCGGCCTCGGCCAGCAGCTCCGCCTTGAAGAAGTCTGGCTTTGCTCGTGGTGGTAGTGGGGGCAGCACCAACAGTGGGTCTTTTGGGTCCTCAAGCGTATCTCAAGATAAAGAGAAGAACCCATTGCAAGCGAGTGATAGCATGTGTAGAAGTAGTAGTGGCTCCATTGGACTCTCAAGCCTCCCATCTCAAGAAAAGTCCTTGAAAAATTCTGAGAGTATTTGCAGAAGCAACAGCAGTCTCAGCAGTGCTGTGGGAGGCTCTGCGTGCAGATCAGATGCTGCTGTGCTCCCTAAAACCTCTCAAAATTTGCCGAGTGGTGTGCAGAAGAGTGTGTCGATGGATCAGGCTGTGGTCCAGCCTGGTCTTAATTTAGAACTAACCATTCCTAAAGAACCTGCTTTTACTATTGATGAAACTTCTCCAGATTTTCGGTCTCCAGTGCATATCCTTTTCATACCCAAAGATACTGAGAGCAAAGAGAACATGGATGCACAGCCCTCATCTAAACAATCAATACTAGGGGAAGGGACATCAATACGTCGCTCTTGTTCTGGCACTTCTCAAGTCACGGTCTCCGTGTGCGCACCGTCTTCTGTCGTGTTAAATTCTGCTTCTGCTGCTGCATCATTCACTTCTCCAGATGCCTCAACGGTTGAGTGTGGCATACTTACGTGTCGGCCCTCCATCTTGCAGAGGCTGGCAAACATCAAAGTTTTTGTGCTGCTCTTATCCCTCCTTGTAACCGTCCAACAAGCTGTGGCCTCAGGCTACCTGAATTCTGTGATCACTACTCTAGAGAAGCGCTATGAGGTGCCTTCTTACATCACTGGACTCATATCCTCCATGTATGAGATTGGCAATGTAGCCACTGTCATATTCGTGTCCTATCTTGGCTCGAGTCGCCACATTCCCGTCTGGATTGCGGTGGGCTGCATCGTGATGGGCATGGGGTCTTTGTTGTTTGTGGGCCCTCAGCTGTTCTTGGAACGCTGGTCTGTTGATGGACCTGGCGCCTTGGCTTTGAATTCTTCCAGCATGTGCACTGCGGCCACCATCCACCACCAGCCCATAGACCAGCTACCTGAACTTGGCTTCCCCAAACTCCCTCGCCTGGGATCCTCCAACAAAGGGGGTTGCATTGAGGAAGAAGCCCCTAGCCAACTTACCCCGATATTGCTGTTCATGGCTGGGCAGTTGCTGCTAGGTGCAGGAGGTTCCCCTCTTCTGACCCTAGGCACCACCTACATAGACGATCACGTGAAGAGACAAGATTCATCCCTTTATATTGGTATTATTTACACTATGGGAGCTTTTGGGCCTGTGCTTGGGTTTCTGTTAGGGGGGTACCTCCTCTCGTTTTACGTGGACACATTCTTCATGTCGGAAAGCCTCATCAGAATAGACAGAACACACCCGCGCTGGATCGGCATGTGGTGGGCTGGCTTCCTCTTGGGCAGTGTAGCCCTCATGGTACTGTCTGTTCCGTTCTTGATGTTCCCTAAGAAGTTGGTCAAGGAGCGCGAGAAGGTGAGGCTTGCGGAGAAAAAGAGCGCAGAGACTGCCAAAGGACATCGGCGAACCAAGAGCGAAACAAGCACATGTTCCCGCGTGTCCAGAACGAGCTTGGCTTCGCGGCGCATGTACGGCAAGGATGTCCGAGACATCCCTGCGTGTTTACTGAAACTCGTCCTCAACCCCATCTACTTCATGACGTGTCTCGCCGCCTGCATGGAGCTCATCATCGTCTCGGGGTTTATTGTCTTCTTACCCAAGTACCTGGAGACCCAATTTTCCCTTTCAAACGTCCAAGCCTCTGTGTTCACGGGAGGTGTGGCCATCCCAGGGGCGTGTGTGGGCACCTTCTTGGGGGGCTACATCCTCAAGCGCTTCAGCCTGCGCCCCAAAGGGGCAGTGCAGATGCTCATGGTGTGCAACCTCTTTGGACTGAGTCTCTATGGGCTGTTTTTTGTTCTAGGCTGTGATAACGTAAAAATGGCAGGCGCAACGTCTCCTTACTTCAATTCGGGCATGAAGCCTTCAGTAGCAGAGCTACGCTTGTCAACGGAGGCCCCAATGTCTTTTTTGTCTGCTTTCAGCAGCGCAACGCTCCCCAAACTAGCCACCAGCTTTGATGACAACGCCTTCACCACCACCGCTTCGATTTTCGACGATGGTGTCGGTGCGAGCACCGACTTTTACACGAGTCCTGGACAAGCACCGCTTCCAGGGGGTACGTTGAGCGGCGGCTTCACCGTGAACTTGACGTCGTGGTGCAACACAGGGTGCAAGTGCTCGCACCGCCTTGCTGAGCCCGTGTGTGGCAATAATGGCCTCACCTACTTCAGTCCTTGTCATGCCGGCTGTACTGCTGCCTCGCCTTCCTCCTTCACCAACTGTACCTGTGAGTGCCTTTGCTTTGTTGCTTCTGGCTTGTGTTGGAACTGCTTGTTGCTTCATGATTATTTTGGTGTTTGTTTGTGGTGAAGGTTGCTGTATTCTTCATTTTAGGCTTGTGCTTGTACTGGCTACAGCACCTTAGTTATTTTTATGTTTGCTTTTGATGAAGGTTGCTTTATCTTTCTTTGTTTGTGGCTTGTGTTTGCGCACCTCAGTTACTTTGGTGTTTGTTTCTGATTAAGGTTTTAGTCTTCATTGAGGCTTGTGCTTGCACTGGTCTTGGCACCTTGGTTATTTTTGTGTTGGTTCTGGTGAAGTTTACTTAATCTGCTTGACTTATAGTGCATATTTGAATATACGAAAGTCACCTCCTAACATAACTGCAATGCCAGACGCAAATGAGAGAATTATTGCAATGACAGAATTGCCTTGTGGTTAACGTATTACACGACTGTACAAGTCAAAGATTTGAGAGGGACGTGTCCAAAAAGCCATCTGGTTGTCAGGACGGGTTGCAGGATGTACAGAGCAGTAGACATCAGGTGGTAGTTGTCTACGTATAGGGCTATGTCTAAGGCTATATCTAAGTCTAAGGCAGGGGTCGGCGAACCTCACTTGCGAATACCTCATATGCGTCGACCCCGTCATAGGATATTTGTATTTACATACATCAACCTCCTCCATGCACACACACATAAAAATAGGTGAAATAAATATTAAACAATTATTGACATTTTTGAAGACTTAGAAGAAAGAGAAATGTTATAAAATGTCGACCCCCAGGGTTCGATATTGACCACTTTGCTGACCCCTTGTCTAAGGCTATAGCTACTCAATGCCTATTTCTAGGTCTATGCCCATGTTTATGCCTATCTCTATACTTATGTCTATGCCTATCTTTACGCCTGTGTCTAAGCCCAGGTCAATGTTGCAGGCATAGACAGCGTGGCGGTGGACCCGTCGTTCGCGGAGGTGGTGGCGGTGCCGGTGGCGACGGCGGGTCCGTGCTACATCGAGTGCAACACGTTCATGCCCTTCATGGTGGTGCTCTTCCTCATGTGCGCCAGCGTCGCCACCTCACAGATGCCCCTCCTCATGATCGTCCTCAGGCGAGTTGCTTAGTGCCTACTTATGTATAGCCTTCTCATGATCGTCCTCAGGCGAGTTGCTTAGTGCCTACTTATGTATTGCCTTCTCATGATCGTCTTTAGGCGAGTTGCTTAGTGCCTACTTATGTATTGCCTCCTCATGATCGTCTTTAGGCGAGTTGCTTAGTGCCTACTTATGTATTGCCTTTTCATGATCGTCCTCAGGCGAGTTACTTAGTGCCTGCTTATGTATAGCCTTCTCATAATCGTCTTCAGGCGAGTTACTTAAGGCCTCCTTTTGGCCCTCCCTATGTATAACTTCCTATGATCGCCCTCAGGTCGCTTCAGTTACTTAACGTCTTATGATGGTCCTCAGGTTGCGTTATATGTTATTTAAAGCTTTCCTATGTTCCTCCCTATGTATAGCCTCCCTATGCTCCTCAGATCACGTAAGTCATTCAAAGCCTCCTTATGGCACCTCGGGCACAATATATGAGTCATTTAAATCTTTTTTCAGGAGGTCAAACTCAGCTCGGAACACTTAGGTTTTTTTTGAGTTATTTTGCCTCATTTTTCACCCAGGGATGTGGTTCAACGCTCAGTGGGAATTTTCCATCTATGTGATCAAAGTCTTTATGCAAATTAGGATTCAATGACAGTTACTGGCCCTATATATTTCTGCTTTCAAATTGGAATATCTGTACGAATATTTGTTTGCATTTTCATACCAGTGTACCGTGCACTCCGCCTCACATGCGCGCACCCCGCCCCCCTCACATGCGCGCACCCCGCCCCCCTCACATGCGCGCACCCCGCCCCCCTCACATGCGCGCACCCCGCCCCCCTCACATGCGCGCACCCCCGCCCCCCTCACATGCGCGCACCCCGCCCCCCTCACATGCGCGCACCCCCGCCCCCCTCACATGCGCGCACCCCCGCCCCGCTCACATGCGCGCACCCCCGCCCCCCCTCACGTGCGCGCACCTCGCCCCCCCTCACGTGCGCGCACCCCGCCCCCCCTCACGTGCGCGCACCCCGCCCCCCCCTCACGTGCGCGGACGCCCCGCCCCCCCTCACGTGCGCGCACCCCGCCCCCCTCGCATGCGCGCACCCCGCCCCTCACTCACCTCCCATGCGACCCGTCAGGTCGGTGTCTGAGGAGGAGCGGGCGCTGGCGTTGGGCCTGCAGTTCGTGATGTACCGCCTCATCGCCTACATCCCGGCCCCCATCATGTTCGGCTCCATCATCGACAGCACCTGCCTCATGTGGACCAGCGTGTGCGGCTCCGGCCGCTGCCTCATGTACGACATCGAGCAGTTCAGATACAGGTGAGGCGTCGGGCAGGTACTGGTGAGACACACGTGTGTGAACTCTGAGCAGTTCAGGTGCAAGCGAGACAAACACGCGAGACACTGAGCAGGTGCAGGTGAGTATTGTTACGTTGGTATTGTTACTTTAATGTAGGTGGTACTACTTTCACGAAGGTATTGTTACTTCTCCTTGAGTATTGCTTGCTACTTTCAAACGCGTGGTATTATTTTCATACCCGTGGTTTTACTTTCACGTAAGTGGTAGTATTCCCATGGGGGTGTTTTTATTCTAACGTGGGTAGTATTAGTTTCATGTGAGTGGTACTACTCTCACGTGGGTAGTATTACTTTCATGTGATATATTTTATTTTCCTGTAGTATTATAACTTCCATGTTGGTGTCATTGCTTTGGTTGCGTGCGAGGGTCACTTTTACACAGACATTATTATAACTAGGCTCGTTTGGGTTGATTTATTTGGCCTATATGAGTATTCTTAGTTGCCTCACCCTGTGGGTATTACTTCTTAGATTGCGTTAGTATTATTGTACCAGTCACGCCCGGTCATGTGCACGTGTGCTGACTTGCACTACCAATCGAACACACATGTGCTTACGTGCACCGCATGGGCTGACTTGTACTACGTCAGCAAATTAGTGCACAAATACACGTGTGCTTATGTGCACCACAAGTGAGGCCCACGTGTGCTGACTTGTACTACGTGCATTAGTGCACAAATACACGTGTGCTGACATGAGTGAGCCGTGCGTCAGGTACGTGGGCATCTGCGCTGGGATCAAGGTGCTGGCGGCAGGCATCTTCGTGCTGGACTGGCTGCTGATCCGCTGGCAGTACCGCCTCGACATGGCCGGCACCCTCACCGTGGGGGACGTGGTCGCCTCGCTGCGTAGTGTGGACCGCGGTGAGGGAGGGAGCTGTAGCGGGGGGTGGAGGTCTGTAGTGGGGCGTAGGGGTCTGTAACGGGGCGTGGGGGTCTGTAACGGGGCGTGGGGATCTGTAACGGGGCGTGGGGGTCTGTAACGGGGCGTGGGGGTCTGTAACGGGGCGTGGGGGTCTGTAACGGGGCGTGGGGGTCTGTAACGGGGCGTGGGGGTCTGTAACGGGGCGTGGGGGTCTGTAACGGGGCGTGGGGGTCTGTAACGAGGCGTGGGGGTCTGTAGCGGGGGGTGGAGGTCTGTAGTGGGGCGTAGAGGTCTGTAACGGGGCGTAGAGGTCTGTAACGGGGCGTGGGGGGGCTGTAGCTGGGGGTGGGGGTCTGTAGTGGGGCGTAGGGGTCTGTAGTTGGGCGTGGGGGTCTGTAGCGGGGCAAGGGGGGGGGGGCTGTAGCGGGGGGGTGTCTAGCGGGGTGCGGGGGTCTGTAGCGGGGCGCTGGGGTCTGTAGCGGGGCGCTGGGGTCTATAACGGAGTACGAGACTGAAGCGGTGAACGGGAACGGGGTATCTATAATAGATCACATGATCTGTGTTGGGGGTATGGGGATCTTCGCTAGGCTCGGGTATCTATGTGTGTGGGGAGCGGGGTCTTGGGGAGAAGTGGGTTGGAGTAAGGGGCATCATCCTTTCGTAAAGAGAATGAATGACTTATTCCCCTCAGTAAGGGAAGCAAGGGCATTTGGACGTAGGGGTCGTTAGCGCGGAACCTACCTCCCCCTCCCTGCGAGGGACGTGAGAGGTCAGAGTATTTGACTACACATTGAAAGATTCACTTGGTGTGAGAAACTTACCTCCAGGCTTTAATGATCATTTTGTCGACACTTCCCATTATTGATGTGTGGACATGAACGCGAAGTGAAGCTTTGATACCCCCCCATTATAACAGCAACTTACTTCCTGTGTTTTTTTGAAGGCGGCGAAGAAGACGACGAGTTTAGCTCAGGCAACCTCCGTTCGAGCGGGAGCGCAGGAGCTCACAACCACGCGACCTCCCCCTCTCGCGTGGCGTCGGGCACTGGCGGCGTGAAGGCCTGCCACGCATGCGCGGGCTCGCTTGCGGGTGTCTGCTGCGCGCACCTTGCCAAGCCTGGCATTAAGGTGCGCTATCAAATTAAAGGAAATTTGAGTAAAAAAGTCAAGTCTTATACATGTTGAGTGAAGTCGTGAGTCATACCTTTTAAGTCCAGTTTTGTACCTATTGAGGACCTTAATAACAAAATAATTCCTGGGAAAAAATTAATTTCCTTGAAATTTTCTTTGTTTATAAGTTCCTCATCAATTTGCGACTCGAGCAAACGACTGACCCGTTCAAATATACATGTACGTGCTATCTTTCATTTTAATCATAAGATGTTTCAAATATCTTATAATTGACGTCAGGACGCAATGACGGTTGCTCTTTTCCTACGCCTGAGTAGGTTAGGGTATTTTGGCTAAGTTCTTCCTTTTCCCTCCGGGCTGACAATGGCGGGATTTAAACCTGCAACCCTTTATCGCTTGATCGCCAACAAGTGTTCAAACTAGACCCCTCGAATAGTAGCCCTCGACAACCATCCATGAAATCAAGCTCTGTTAACTGTAGTCTCGCTCCGGTTGAGATCTACCGTCTCACTTCAATACTGTGAACTGACAGTCTGCCTTTCAACCCTTTCGACTCCGTCTGCTCTGTCTCGCGTCCCGATCCTAAGTGACTCCTCACCCTCTCGCCCCGTCCGCTCTGTCTCGCGTCCCGATCCTAAGTGACTCCTCACTCTCTCGCCCTGTCCGCTTTGTCTCGCGTCCCGATCCTAAGTGACTCCTCACTCTCTCGCCCCGTCCGCTCTGTCTCGCGTCCCGATCCTAAGTGACTCCTCACTCTCTCGCCCCGTCCGCTCTGTCTCGCGTCCCGATCCTAAGTGACTCCTCACTCTCTCCCCCGTCCGCTCTGTCTCGCGTTCCGATCCTAAGTGACTCCTCACTCTCTCGCCCCGTCCGCTCTGTCTCGCGTCCCGATCCTAAAGCTGGGGATACATTGATACTCGCATTGGAAGCTCACAACCATCGGGCGCGGGCAAGCGCGCGCAGCGAAAGGGCAGCGATCGTTCACATTGGCACAGCGCTAGCAGGCAGCAGAAGCGTCAAAGTCGGCGGGCAGAGTGTGTTGCTCACACTGCTCAGTTGCAACCCAGACGCTACGTTGGGAGGTACTGCGCTCCGCGCTCTAGTACTTCTCGCCAGGAGCTGCTGATGCTTAGTAGAATAGCGCTAATAATTTATTTCGTATGTCATTGATTGCACGTTCTTCAATGTTCTTGTTTTTGCTGATTTTTGTTGCGCATATTCAGCATAAAATATGAAGGCTTCGGCAAGAATTATGCTAGAAAAACCATATGTAGAAACACTCGATGCATATATGCTACACTCTATGCATAATTGTGGAAGCGCATATTACATGCTAAGCAGAAATATGCATCCATATAAATGCTTCACTTGAATAGCTCCAAATTTATATTTTTTGTGAGGAAAATTGTACACAAACAATGATACAGGATACAGTGTACTTCTTCATACACGGAAAAAATAATTTCTTTCATAATTTTCTATTATTAATTGAGTGTATACAATTCTCAACTAATTTTTATAACTTATCTAAACATAAATATTTTGAAACAAAAATAATTCTAATCTGAACGAGTCAAGGACGATGATAACGAACGAAAAAAAAGTAATCTAATCCAAGGCTGGTTCTGAACTATTTATTTTTTCATGAATGCAAGGAACATTTCTTAATCCTTCTTTTATACGAGGAATATATTTTAGCATCAAATTCGAGGGTTGCTCTTGATAATTGCGTGGTAGTTGAGATTTTTAAAAACAAATCTTCTACGATTATCTGCCAGCCAAGTTTTACACTGCGAAAACTTCCACTCTACATCGCAAGAAACAAGTGGAGCAAAAGTGAAGCAAGCTAGTTCGAATATTCCTTTATGGATTCATCCATTGCGTCAGAGATCTCACGAGTCAAAATTGAGTTGATTGTTTTTATCTTTTCAAAACCTTTGTTTATCACCAAAATGCAATTTAACTCTTCATAATACCTTGTATCATATCTGTTCTTCAATGTTTCCTCTACGATATCCATTAATTTTATTGCTCTCGAAGTAAGAAGTCCCTGTATTGTTATGCAAGAGCAATAATGATTATTCATATCCTTCGATAACAATAATTTGATAAAGTGTGCACTAAGCCCAACAAAGTTCTGCGTGATAATATTTAGAAAATAAAACCTTGTACCACGCAAAACTTCTCTAACGTGTTCTGAGTGAAAAAAAGTTTTATATATCACCTGTTTCTCGCAATAAATGCGATTGAGAAATTCTTCCTGGGCTTGAAAATCTTCAAATTCCTTGAAGTATTCTAAATATGATGCTCCTTGTTCACCTTCGGCATGATTGTAGATCACTTTTAGCCGCAGTAATCTCAAATACACTTCATAAGGAACTATATCTAAAAAAAACTTGAGCTAATTCCCGCAAAATTAAAGTAAACTTTTGAAGTAGCTGTAGCAACTTACAATTATTATTGATTTACGAAAAATTTCAATTTACAAAATTGATCCAGTTATTCAAAAAGAATTAATTAAAACTGGATGAAAAAAAGAATATAATTTAAAAGTAATGGGAAGGTTTTACAAAGGTTTCAGTTTACTGCCATACAGTTAATCATGCATGTTCGCCATATTTTATGCTGTTCCGAGTAAAATATGCGATATGCTCACACTGCATATATACTTGCGGGCATATTTTATGCTACCTAAAATATACTCAAAAGCATATATATGCAATATGTTCAATGTCACATCCCTACTGATGACATGCTGCAGGCTACGGCTCATCTGTAGATGGAGTGATTGACGGGCAGGCGGCGGCAAAGAATGGCTAGGGAGAATGTCCAAGTGAACCTCACTTTGCCCGCCTGCTAGCCCGGCAACAGTGTATGTGCCCGTCGAAGTGACACTCAGAGTGTTGAAAAGAGTGTCAATGTATCCCCAGCTTAAGTGACTCCTCACCCTCTCGCCCCGTCCGCTCAGCCTCGCGTCCCGATCCTAAGTGACTCCTCACTCTTTCGCCCCGTCCGCTCTGTCTCGCGTCCCGATCCTAAGTTACTCCTCACTCTCTCACCTCGTCCGCTCTGTCTCGCGTTCCGATCCTAAGTGACTCCTCACCCTCTCGCCTCGTCCGCTCTGTCTCATGTCCCGATCCTAAGTGACTCCTCACCCTCTCGCCCGTCCGCTCTGTCTCACGTCCCGATCCTAAGTGACTCCTCACTCTCTCGCCCCGTCCGCTCTGTCTCACGTCCCGATCCTAAGTGACTCCTCACTCTCTCGCCTCGTCCGCTCTGTCTCACGTCCCGATCCTAAGTGACTCCTCACTCTCTCGCCCCGTCCGCTCTGTCTCACGTCCCGATCCTAAGTGACTCCTCACTCTCTCGCCCCGTCCGCTCTGTCTCACGTCCCGATCCTAAGTGACTCCTCACTCTCTCGCCCCGTCCGCTCTGTCTCACGTCCCGATCCTAAGTGACTCCTCACTCTCTCGCCCCGTCCGCTCTGTCTCACGTCCCGATCCTAAGTGACTCCTCACTCTCTCGCCCCGTCCGCTCTGTCTCACGTCCCGATCCTAAGTGACTCCTCACTCTCTCGCCTCGTCCGCTCTGTCTCACGTCCCGATCCTAAGTGACTCCTCACTCTCTCGCCTCGTCCGCTCTGTCTCACGTCCCGATCCTAAGTGACTCCTCACTCTCTCGCCCCGTCCGCTCTGTCTCACGTCCCGATCCTAAGTGACTCCTCACTCTCTCGCCCCGTCCGCTCTGTCTCACGTCCCGATCCTAAGTGACTCCTCACTCTCTCGCCCCGTCCGCTCTGTCTCACGACTAGGTGCTAAGTGACTGCTAATGTTCTCATTGTAAGAGACTCCAAAAAAATGACCAAGGAGATGGGCGAGTATATAAATATAAGGTATGATACAACCTTGAGCGGTCACTCCCAGTGGAGGTCTCCGCTTCCCAGTGGAGGTCTCCGCTTCCCATTGGAGGTCTCCGCTTCCCATTGGAGGTCTCCGCTTCCCATTGGAGGTCTCCGCTTCCCAGTGGAGGTCTCCGTTTCCCATTGGAGGTCTCCGCTTCCCATTGGAGGTCTCCGCTTCCCATTGGAGGTCTCCGCTTCCCATTGGAGGTCTCCGCTTCCCATTGGAGGTATCCGCTTCCCATTGGAGGTCTCCGCTTCCTATTGGAGGTCTCCGCTTCCCATTGGAGGTCTCCGCTTCCCATTGGAGGTCTCCGCTTCCCATTGGAGGTCTCCGCTTCCCATTGGAGGTCTCCGCTTTCCATTGGAGGTCTCCGCTTCCCATTGGAGGTCTCCGCTTCCCAGTGGAGGTCACCGCTTCCCATTGGAGGTCTCCGCTTCCCAGTGGAGGTCTCCGCTTCCCAGTGGAGGTCTCCGCTTCCCATTGGAGGCCTCCGTTTCCCAGTGGAGGTCTCCGCTTCCCAGTGGAGGTTTCTGCTTTGCCCAGTGCCGTGTATAATCAAAAGGGTCGAAAAGGAAAAAGCTGTGGCTGGTTCTCCAATAACTTTATGATCAGCGATCTTGGCTCTCGTTTTTGTGGAGGTCTCCGCTGCCTGTCCAAAGCTGAGAAGCGAGAGCGCGGTTATTTGTTTGCTACCTCGTCATAAAATCCTGTCCGTCATCTGGCGCTCGCTCATAACGTGTGCCCAGCCCAGACCGATATTTCCCATGTCCATTAGATACACCTGATTCATGTTAGATACACCCAATTTAAGTTTTTTGCGTGCTTGCCAGAGGGACAGAATAAAATGTTTTATTTATTGCATTATATTTGTATTTTACATATTGCATTATATATATATATATATATATATATGTATTTTACGTATTGCGTTATATTTGTATTTTACGTATTGCATTGTATTTGTATATTAGGTATTGCATTATATTTGTATTTTATTTATAGCATTATCTTTGTATTTTATTTATAGCATTATCTTTGTATTTTATTTACCTGTGTATGTTGACGTGCAGTCTATCGGGGGTCACAAGCGCAGCCAGTCAGGGTCGGTGGCCTCCCCCCGCGCGTGTGTGGGGGGCAGCGGGGGGCACCGGCGCTCCCACTCCTCCAGCGGCCACCCTCAGGGCATCCTCAGCCTCCCTGGTCACGTGCGCCGCCCCAGTGCTGGCTTCCAGGTGCTGGGTAGTGCTGGGTGCTTGGTAGTGCTGGGTTACTGCTGGATTATTGCTGGGTGCTGGATTATTGCTGGGTGCTGGATTATTGCTGGGTGCTGGGTTATTGCTGGGTGCTGGGTGGTGCTGGGTAGTGCTGGGTGCTTGGTAGTGCTGGGTTACTGCTGGGTGCTGGATTATTGCTGGGTGCTGGGTTATTGCTGGATGCTGGGTAGTGCTGGGTTATTGCTGGATGCTGGGTTATTGCTGGGTGCTGGGTTATTGCTGGGTGCTGGGTTATTGCTAGGTGCTGGGCTATTGCTAGGTGCTGGGCTATTGCTAGGTGCTGGGCTATTGCTAGGTGCTGGGCTATTGCTAGGTGCTGGGCTATTGCTGGGTGCTGGGCTATTGCTAGGTGCTGGGCTATTGCTAGGTGCTGGGCTATTGCTAGGTGCTGGGCTATTGCTAGGTGCTGGGCTATTGCTAGGTGCTGAGCTATTGCTGGGTGCTGGGCTATTGCTGGGTGCTGGGCTATTGCTGGGTGCTGGGCTATTGCTGGGTGCTGGGTAGTGCTGGGTTATTGCTGGATGCTGGGTTATTGCTGGATGCTGGGTTATTGCTGGGTGCTGGGCTATTGCTGGGTGCTGGGTTATTGCTGGATGCTGGGTAGTGCTGGGTTATTGCTGGATGCTGGGTAGTGCTGGGTTATTGCTGGATGCTGGGTTATTGCTGGGTGCTGGGCTATTGCTAGGTGCTGGGCTATTGCTGGGTGCTGGGCTATTGCTGGGTGCTGGGCTATTGCTGGGTGCTGGGCTATTGCTGGGTGCTGGGTTATTGCTGGGTGCTGGGCTATTGCTGGGTGCTGGGCTATTGCTGGGTGCTGGGCTATTGCTGGGTGCTGGGCTATTGCTGGGTGCTGGGCTATTGCTGGGTGCTGGGCTATTGCTGGGTGCTGGGCTATTGCTGGGTGCTGGGCTATTGCTGGGTGCTGGGTTATTGCTGGGTGCTGGGCTATTGCTGGGTGCTGGGCTATTGCTGGGTGCTGGGCTATTGCTGGGTGCTGGGTTATTGCTAGGTGCTGGGCTATTGCTGGGTGCTGGGCTATTGCTGGGTGCTGGGCTATTGCTGGGTGCTGGGCTATTGCTGGGTGCTGGGTTATTGCTGGGTGCTGGGTTATTGCTGGGTGCTGGGTTATTGCTGGGTGCTGGGTTATTGCTAGGTGCTGGGCTATTGCTGGGTGCTGGGCTATTGCTGGGTGCTGGGCTATTGCTAGGTGCTGGGCTATTGCTGGGTGCTGGGCTATTGCTGGGTGCTGGGCTATTGCTGGGTGCTGGGCTATTGCTGGGTGCTGGGCTATTGCTGGGTGCTGGGCTATTGCTGGGTGCTGGGTTATTGCAGGGTATCATACAGAATCTAGTTTCAAGAAATTTGACTTCGGGACGAAATTTAATCCGGCGATATCGTCCACCTGTCCGCTGACCCGACCCGTAACTATTGTAGGTTTTTTTACCATTGATTAAGTTGATTAGTTGTGGTGTTGGAGTTAAGCATCATGCCTCTGGCAATAGAAATTGCACACTACACTTCTACTATATCTGCACACCACACTTCTACTATATATGTACACTACACTTCTACTATATATGTACACTACACTTCTACTATATATGCACACTACACTTCTACTATATATGCACACTACACTTCTACTATATATGCACACTACACTTCTACTATATATGTACACTACACTTCTACTATGTATGCACACTACACTTCTACTATATATGCACACTACTTATGCACACTACACTTCTACTATATATGCACACTACACTTCTACTATATATGTACACTACACTTCTACTATATATGCACACTACACTTCTACTATATATGCACACTACACTTCTACTATATATGCACACTACACTTCTACTATATATGCACACTACACTTCTACTATATATGCACACTACACTTCTACTATATATGCACACTACACTTCTACTATATATGCACACTACACTTCTACTATATATGCACACCACACTTCTACTATATATGCACACCACACTTCTACTATATATGCACACTACACTTCTACTATATATGCACACTACACTTCTACTATATATGCACACTACACTTCTACTATATATGCACACTACACTTCTACTATATATGCACACTACACTTCTACTATATATGCACACTACACTTCTACTATATATGCACACTACACTTCTACTATATATGCACACTACACTTCTACTATATATGCACACTACACTTCTACTATATATGCACACTACACTTCTACTATATATGCACACTACACTTCTACTATATATGTACACTACTTATGCACACTACACTTCTACTATATATGTACACTACTTATGCACACTACACTTCTACTATATATGCACACTACACTTCTACTATATATGCACACTACACTTCTACTATATATGTACACTACTTATGCACACTACACTTCTACTATATAGCACACTACTTATGCACACTACACTTCTACTATATATGCACACTACACTTCTACTATATATGTACACTACACTTCTACTATATATGCACACTACACTTCTACTATATATGCACACTACACTTTTACTATATATGCACACTACACTTCTACTATATATGCACACTACACTTCTACTATATATGTACACTACACTTCTACTATATATGTACACTACACTTCTACTATATATGTACACTACACTTCTACTATATATGCACACTACACTTCTACTATATATGTACACTACACTTCTACTATATATGCACACTACACTTCTACTATATATGTACACTACACTTCTACTATATATGCACACTACACTTCTACTATATATGTACACTACACTTCTACTATATATGTACACTACACTTCTACTATATATGTACACTACACTTCTACTATATATGTACACTACACTTCTACTATATATGTACACGACACTTCTACTATATATGGACACTACACTTCTACTATATATGTACACTACACTTCTACTATATATGCACACTACACTTCTACTATCTATGTACACTACACTTCTACTATATATGTACACTACACTTCTACTATATATGTACACTACACTTCTACTATATATGCACACTACACTTCTACTATATATGTACACTACACTTCTACTATATATGTACACTACACTTCTACTATATATGTACACTACACTTCTACTATATATGCACACTACACTTCTACTATATATGTACACTACACTTCTACTATATATGCACACTACACTTCTACTATATATGCACACTACACTTCTACTATATATGCACACTACACTTCTACTATATATGCACACTACACTTCTACTATATATGCACACTACACTTCTACTATATATGCACACTACACTTCTACTATATATGCACACTACACTTCTACTATATATGCACACTACACTTCTACTATATATGCACACTACACTTCTACTATATATGCACACTACACTTCTACTATATATGCACACTACACTTCTACTATATATGCACACTACACTTCTACTATATATGCACACTACACTTCTACTATATATGCACACTACACTTCTACTATATATGTACATTACACTTCTACTATATATGCACACTACACTTCTACTATATATGCACACTACACTTCTACTATATATGTACACTACACTTCTACTATATATGCACACTACACTTCTACTATATATGCACACTACACTTCTACTATATATGCACACTACACTTCTACTATATATGCACACTACACTTCTACTATATATGCACACTACACTTCTACTATATATGCACACTACACTTCTACTATATATGCACACTACACTTCTACTATATATGCACACTACACTTCTACTATATATGCACACCACACTTCTACTATATTTGCACACTACACTTCTACTATATATGCACACTACACTTCTACTATATATGCACACTACACTTCTACTATATATGCACACTACACTTCTACTATATATGCACACTACACTTCTACTATATATGCACACTACACTTCTACTATATATGCACACTACACTTCTACTATATATGCACACTACACTTCTACTATATATGCACACTACACTTCTACTATATATGCACACTACACTTCTACTATATATGCACACTACACTTCTACTATATATGCACACTACACTTCTACTATATATGCACACTACACTTCTACTATATATGCACACTACACTTCTACTATATATGCACACTACACTTCTACTATATATGCACACTACACTTCTACTATATATGCACACTACACTTCTACTATATATGTACACTACACTTCTACTATATATGTACACTACACTTCTACTATATATGTACACTACACTTCTACTATATATGCACACTACACTTCTACTATATATGTACACTACACTTCTACTATATATGCACACTACACTTCTACTATATATGCACACTACACTTCTACTATATATGTACACTACACTTCTACTATATATGTTCACTACACTTCTACTATATATGTACACTACACTTCTACTATATATGCACACTACACTTCTACTATATATGTACACCACACTTCTACTATATATGCACACTACACTTCTACTATATATGTACACTACACTTCTACTATATATGCACACTACACTTCTACTATATATGTACACTACACTTCTACTATATATGCACACTACACTTCTACTATATATGTACACTACACTTCTACTATATATGCACACTACACTTCTACTATATATGCACACTACACTTCTACTATATATGCACACTACACTTCTACTATATATGCACACTACACTTCTACTATATATGCACACTACACTTCTACTATATATGCACACTACACTTCTACTATATATGTACACTACACTTCTACTATATATGTACACTACACTCCTACTATATATGTACACCACACTTCTACTATATATGTACACTACACTTCTACTATATATGTACACTACACTTCTACTATATATGCACACTACACTTCTACTATATATGCACACTACACTTCTACTATATATGCACACTACACTTCTACTATATATGCACACTACACTTCTACTATATATGTACACTACACTTCTACTATATATGTACACTACACTTCTACTATATATGTACACTACACTTCTACTATATATGTACACTACACTTCTACTATATATGTACACTACACTTCTACTATATATGTACACTACACTTCTACTATATATGTACACTACACTTCTACTATATATGTACACCACACTTCTACTATATATGTACACTACACTTCTACTATATATGTACACCACACTTCTACTATATATGTACACTACACTTCTACTATATATGTACACTACACTTCTACTATATATGCACACTACACTTCTACTATATATGTACACTACACTTCTACTATATATGCACACTACACTTCTACTATATATGTACACTCCTTATGCACACTACACTTCTACTATATATGCACACTACTTATGCACACTACACTTCTACTATATATGCACACTACTTATGCACACTACACTTCTACTATATATGCACACTACACTTCTTTCATGTCATCAATCGTGATTATGGACGTTTTTATTTCAACGCTAACAATGACAAATACATATTGACTGATGCTCTTACTTTTTGACGTATCTACTTATGATGTATTTTTATCGCGTTCAGTTTTTCTTAACACTTCCTCATGATTGACTTTCACGATTTCATCCGTGTCTATTCGCGCCCCTCGTTCAAAGAGATTTTGCTCAGAACTGGCATCAAAGTTTCACCATGTAAAATTTTTCCACCTCTCTTACTCATATGAGACACGATAAGCACGGCCCCCTCCATCCAGGGTAGTCATTCATATTCATTTATATTTATATAAATATATTTATTTATATTTATGTATATATTTATATTTATTTAATTATATTTATTTGTATTTATATTAACAATCATATCCATTGGTCACTTTGTCTCCACCCTCGTACACAGCTAGCTGGAGGAAGCTATTCCCTTATTGCTGCTCGTGTTTTTCCTTTCTCGATGCCCCTCAGGGGACACAACTTTTGTGTCTATGGGAATTAGCGCTCCCAGGGGAAAATGTATGAGGGCCCGAGCTGAGTTAGATAGGCCTTCTTTTTGTTGAAATAAAATGTTTTTGTTATGTTAAGGACCCCCTTTTTTGGTTCACTGCTGTCCTGTTTTTCAGTACCTACTACTGTCTTCTTTAAGTTTTATATCTTGTTTCATGAACTTCTTTCTTGGCTTACTGTTTCTATGCACCTTGTGCGTAGATTCTGCGTTCTCTTAACTCCATACTAAATGGTGCCTTTATCCTTCCTCTCTTTGACCATCTTTGTTGCGGTGAAGGGAGGCTAAAACGTTCTTATTATCAATTGACCCTTTCTCGATTCTTGTGACACTTATGGCCCAGGCTGGTGCTTGGACCCATTAGACCTAAACAATCACGCTTGACTCCCGCACACCTACTGAACCGACTCAGACAGCTCTCTTCACAGCAGTTTCGACCGTTTTCCGCGAAAGACGTTTCGATTACTGATTCAAGTTCATTTTTTTACTCCTTTATACTCCTATCTTAACATAATATTCGTTACAATACCAGGCCTGGCACTCTATTGGCCACCATATACTGGAACTCGCCAGTGGCTACCAGGTACTGGCACTCTCTATTGGCCACCAGGTACTGGCACTCTCTATTGGCAACCAGGTACTGGCACTCTCTATTGGCCACCAGGTACTGGCACTCGTCATTGGCCACCAAATACTGGCACTCTCTATTGGCCACCAGGTACTGGCACTCTCTATTGGCCACCAGGTACTGGCACTCTCTATTGGCCACCAGTTACTGGCACTCTCTATTGGCCACCAGGTACTGGCACTCTCTATTGGCCACCAGGTACTGGCACTCTCTATTGGCCACCAGGTACTGGCACTCTCTATTGGCCACCAGGTACTGGCACTCTCTATTGGCCACCAGGTACTGGCACTCTCTATTGGCCACCAGGTACTGGCACTCTCTATTGGCCACCAGGTACTGGCACTCGTCATTGGCCACCAAATACTGGCACTCTCTATTGGCCACCAGGTACTGGCACTCTCTATTGGCCACCAGGTACTGGCACTCTCTATTGGCCACCAGGTACTGGCACTCTCTATTGGCCACCAGGTACTGGCACTCGTCATTGGCCACCAAATACGGGCACTCTCTATTGGCCACCAGGTACTGGCACTCTATTGGCCACCAGATACTGGCACTCTCTATTGGCCACCAGGTACTGGCACTCTCTATTGGCCACCAGGTACTGGCACTCTCTATTGGCCACCAGGTACTGGCACTCTCTATTGGCCACCAGGTACTGGCACTCTCTATTGGCCACCAGGTACTGGCACTCTCTATTGGCCACCAGGTACTGGCACTCTCTATTGGCCACCAGGTACTGGCACTCTCTATTGGCCACCAGGTACTGGCACTCTCTATTGGCCACCAGGTACTGGCACTCTCTATTGGCCACCAGGTACTGGCACTCTCTATTGGCCACCAGGTACTGGCACTCGCCATTGGCCACCATACACTGGCACTCGCCATTGGCTAAGCTGCCATGTGTGTGCAGGTGACGTTCCGTGAGGCGGCAGGCGAGGGCCCGGCCAGGCGTGGGGCAGGTGGAGCAGAGGACCCCGCACAGCTGGAGGCGCTCCTCCCGCCCCAATCTCCACTCCATCATGCTGATCCAGGGCTGCTGGATCCTACTCCAAGTGCTCTTGTTCGTTCTCCAGGTGCACTAGATCCTGCTCCAGGTGCACTAGATCCTGCTCCAGGTGCACTGGATCTTGCTCCACTTGCAAAGGACCTTGTTCCAAATGTTCTCCATATTGCTCCAGATGTACTGAATGTTGCTCCAGATGCGCTGGATCTGGCTTCAGGTGCTCCAGATGCCCTTGCCTTTGCTCCAAATGGGCTGGATCGCGCTCCAGATCGTCTCGATGGAACCTCCAGCTCTCCAGTGCATGAGCCTGGGCTCTAATTTTCCACTAGTTCTTCTATATTTAATTTGGATCATCTGAATTTAGTCAATATAGTGTGGATTTTATTTAGGTCTTGGGGATTTAATCTAGTTCTTGCAGATTTAATCTAGGTCTTGTAGATTTAATCTAGGTCTGGGGAATTTGATCGGTTTTGGGACTTATTTTAGTTCTCCGGGATTGAATCAGGTTTTGTGTATTTAATCTAGTTCTGGATTCGGATCGTGCGATTTCAAAATACTTGAGATTGCCTAGTGATCGAGACCGTGTAGGTTGTCGAGTCTAGAATTGTTCCCATGTGGTGTAGGTGCTCGAATGCTGGATTGTGTGCATAAAATCTAGATTTATTCCCTTAGTCCATTGCTTGCATAAAATCTAGATTTATTCCCTTGGTCCATTGCTTGCATAAAATCTGGATTTATTCCCTTGGTCCATTGCTTGCACAAAATCTAGATTTATTCCCTTGGTGCATTGCTTGCATAAAATCTGGATTTATTCCCTTAGTCCATTGCTTCCATAAAATCTAGATTTATTCCCTTGGTGCATTGCTTGCATAAAATCTGGATTTATTCACTTGGTCCATTGCTTCCATAAAATCTAGATTTATTCCCTTGGTGCATTGCTTGCATAAAATCTGGATTTATTCACTTGGTCCATTGCTTGCATAAAATCTAGATTGATTCCCGTGGTGGATTGCTTGCATAAAATCTAGAATGATTCCCATGTGATGGAGGTGGTCAAATGCTGAATTGTCTATGTAAAATCTAGATTTATTCTCATGGTAGATTGCTTGCATTAAATCTAGATTGATTCCGATGTGGTGTAGGTGATCAAATGGTGAATTGCCTGTGTCTAGAAATGCAGCTTGGAGGCTGCGGCTCCTCTTTTTAAACATCTAACGCTAGTTTAGTCTTGATCTACTTGTGGTGACCTAGAGTAGTGTGCCTAGATGTTGCTTAGGGTCACCTACAGGTGCCTATGTAGCCGCCTACTCTTCGTCTAGTTTGCCTACTCTTTGTCTAGGTTGACTAATTTTGTCTAGGTAGCTGACTTTTTGTCGGTATTTTGAGCCGTTCGGATCGTGGGTTAGATTGAAAAATAGATTGTTCCAAGTACAGTTTGTGCGGAATCTCACCGTGTAGTTCATGCGGAATCTCCAAGTATAGGTGATGCTGAATCTCTAAGTATTTCTTACGGAATCTCCACGGACAGTTTGTGCGGAGTTTCCGCGTACAGTTTGTGCTGATTTCTGCGTACAGTTTGTGCTGATTTCCGCGTACAATTTGTGCGGAATTTCTGCGTACAGTTTGTGCTGATTTCTACGTACAGCTTGTGCGGAATTTCTGCGTACAGTTTGTGCTGATTTCTGTATACAGTTTGTGCGGAATCTCCACGGGTAGTTTGTATTTATATAGGTGCGTATTTATACGCTGTACGGACGTATTTACATAGGTGCATATTTACGCGAGTCGAGTTGTCGAACATTGGACCCATTCCTGCGAACAAATGAACTCTTAATATAATAAATGAAAGCCAGGCTTTGTAAATGCGGTACAAAGCCAAAAAATATAATAAATGAAAGCCAGGCTTTGTAAATGCGGTACAAAGCCCAAAAATATAATAAATGAAAGCCAGGCTTTGTAAATGCGGTACAGAGCCAAAAATTCGCAGTCAAATTTAAGAATGTGATCATATCCGCAAGACCATTGCTTTCAGTTTCAAATTTCAAATACCAGAAAACTTGAAGAATTTATGAAGATAACCCGGCTATTTTCATTCATGTGGTATGTTCTCGAACAGAGAATATGTTTACATGTAGTAGTTTGTCGTCCATTATATATCACTTTGCGGAATTTTATTCTTTTTGCCACTTCTTCATGTGTGTGCTTGAAATTTTTAGTTTCGTTTTTCTCAGTCAATGTTTTATCTATGGGTAATCCTTCTTTTTGTCTGTATTTAGTTAAGTTCACCAAATTTTCCTTCGTATCACCGTATTTTCCTTCGTATCGCCGTATTTTCCTTTGTATCGCCGTATTTTCCTTTGTATCGCCGTATTTTCCTTTGTATCGCCGTATTTTCCTTTGTATCGCCGTATTTTCCTTTGTATCGCCGTATTTTCCTTTGTATCGCCGTATTTTCCTTTGTATCGCCGTATTTTCCTTTGTATCGCCGTATTTTCCTTTGTATCGCCGTATTTTCCTTTGTATCGCCGTATTTTCCTTTGTATCGCCGTATTTTCCTTTGTATCGCCGTATTTTCCTTCGTATCGCCGTATTTTCCTTTGTATCGCCGTATTTTCCTTTGTATCGCCGTATTTTCCTTTGTATCGCCGTATTTTCCTTTGTATCGCCGTATTTTCCTTTGTATCGCCGTATTTTCCTTTGTATCGCCGTATTTTCCTTCGTATCGCCGTATTTTCCTTTGTATCGCCGTATTTTCCTTTGTATCGCCGTATTTTCCTTTGTATTGCCGTATTTTCCTTTGTATCGCCGTATTTTCCTTTGTATCGCCGTATTTTCCTTTGTATCGCCGTATTTTCCTTTGTATCGCCGTATTTTCCTTTGTATCGACGTATTTTCCTTTGTATCGCCGTATTTTCCTTTGTATCACCGTATTTTCTTTTGCATCATCGTATTTTCTTTCACATCGCCGATTTTTCTTTCACATCGCCGTATTTTCTTTCACATCGCCGTATTTTCTTTCACATCGCCGTATTTTCTTTCACATCGCCGTATTTTCTTTCGTATTGCCGTATATCTATTGCCTCTGTATTAATTACTAAACACATGAGTGCCCTGCTGGGGTACAATCGTAATTGAGATACGGAGATTTCTGTGAAAAAATTCTACCTATCAACTATATAGAATACTAGATATACCTACTCTTCTAACGCGATTTAAACCCATAATTATGAATCTCTTACCATTTACAGTATTAGGAATTTTATACCCATTATTAAGAATCTTCAACCCATTCTTAAGAATCTTCAGCCCATTCTTAAGAATCTTCAACCCATTCTTAAGAATCTTCAACCCATTCTTAAGAATCTTCAACCCATTATTAAGAATCTTCAACCCATTATTAAGAATCTTCAACCCATTATTAAGAATCTTCAACCCATTATTAAGAATCTTTTACCCATTATTAAGAATCTTTTACCCATTATTAAGAATATTTTACCCATTATCATGATTCTTTTACCCATTATCATGATTCTTTTACCCATTATCATGATTCTTTTACCCATTATCATGATTCTTTTACCCATTATTAAGAATCTTTTACCCATTTTAAGAATCTTTTACCCATTATTAATTAATCTTAAACCCATTATGATGAATCTTTTATTTTTATTATGAGATCTTTTCCCCCCTCAGGGGGATACAACTATTATATCTATGGGAATTAGCGCTCCCAGGGGAAAAATGTGAGGGCCCGAGCTGAGAGTTAGGTAGGCCTTCTTTTCGTTGAAATAAAATGTTTTTGATATGTTAAGGACCACCTTTTTACGGTTCACTACTGTCCTGTTTTTCAGCACCTCTGACTTTCTTCTTCAACTTTTATCTTATTGCATGAACTTCTGTCCCATCTTACTGTTTCTATGCCCTTTCTGCATAGATTCCTCATTTTCTTATCTTCATACTAAATGGTGCCTTCCTCCTTCCTCGCTTCGATACGCTCTATTTTTGCAGCGGTTAGGGAGGCTTAAACTTACTTATAATCTAATCTAATAATCTGAGGTCTTTTCCTGAATCGTTTACCCTTCATTTTATACTCTTAACAGTTCTCTACAGAACCTACCTACGTGGCTAAGGCAATAAGCATGACGGAGAAGGATAATTTATTGGTTAGATTGATTAAATTTAGCGTCTTCTTGGCTGGGTTATAACATTGCAGTGCATATTAATGTAAAAAAAACAGACTTTCGTCAATTTGGTACCTTGTTTTTCGAGATGAACGATTTATTGGCTAGATGGATTAAACTTAGCATTTTTTCAGCTGCGGTTTAACATCGCAGTGTGAATAACTGCTCACTCTCTTCTTCATTTTGGTACAGTGTCTTGGATAACAGTCTCCTTTTAGCGTGTTTTGACCCGCAAACTTCTGGTCAGTGTGATGCGTTGTGGTGTTGCAGTGACATGTTAACTGCACGTCGCCTAGCATGAGTTGTGTTGTAAAAGAGCAAAGTCTGATGGAGCATTTTTACACTCACTGTTGCAGCGATAGAAATATAACGATCGCTTCTTGCTTTTGGGTTATTTCTGTTGATAATTTGGTGAATAAAGATAGTGAGTAATGGGCTCCTAGTCATGTTCTTGTAAATCTAATTTCTATATTTATGCCATGCTTTAACTTAGGCTGGGCTTCAGTACTTAGTTGTGTGATGGTTGATTTGGTGGCATAGTGATCATGTTTATAAAATATACTGACCGTTTTCATGGAATTAGTCACCTTTCTTGGGAAATATAATGAACGCACTTCCCCTCAGGGAGCGTAATTTAGGCAATAGGCTTAGGTTAGTTGAAAATGTCTATCCTATGTTAAGGGGACTGGCACCCCCGGGGGGATACTGTTAGGTCCCTTGAGCTGTAGGTATGCGTTTGGGAATTCTATCTTTCGTGCGCACTTTGCTTCTTTCAGTTTTCATGCCTTCTTCACTAACTCTTCTTTGCCTTTACTTCCTCTTCCTTCCTGACTTCCTGTTTCTATGCGCAGGGTATCCTATGTAAGAACACACCTTGTGTATAGATTCCCTGTTTCCAAAGGCCGTACTAAATGATCTTCTCTCCGCTCTCTTGAAATCGCCTTTGTTGTTTCCAGGGAACCCCTCAGGGGGATACAATTATTCTATTTATGGGAATTAGCGCTCCCAGGGGGAAGATGTGAGGGCCCGAGCTGAGAGTTAGGTAGGCCTTCTTTTTGTTGAAATGAAATATTTTTTGCTATATTAAGGACCACCTTTTTCGGTTCACTGCTGTCCTGTTTTTCAGCACCTACTACTTTCTTCTTCAACTTCTATCTTGTTTCATGGACTTCTTTCTCAACTTACTGTTTCTATGCTTCTTCTGCATAGATTCCACATTCCCTTATCTCCATACTTAATGGTGCCTGCCTTCCTCCTTCCTCTCTTCAATACTCTCTTTTTTGTAGCGGTTAGGGAGGCTTAAACTTATACTTATAATCTAATCTAATCTAATTTAATCTGTGAAACGTAGCCGTGTCTGTAAAAAATGTGACCATATTCACACCCCAGCTACAGTGGTCATATGTATGGAACATTATCCTGTTTATTGTGGACATACAGTGACGATCTTTCATGAAGCATTTGAGCCGTGTTTCTGGAATATGACCAAATGCTGATTTTGGTGGCCACCTCAGTACCGAGGGTACATCACACTCACTGTATTTGGTACTTACTGATATTTATTTATGGTATTGGTACTTACTGATATTTATTCGCGTCATTGGTATTTATTTCGGCAGTCACCTTAGTATCGAGGATACTGGGTAGCAATATGGGGTTGGTGACAAAATGAACCTTGTGGTGAGGTGATGTAGGGCTGAATGTTTGTGCAATATTTTGCTATTTATAATTGCTTTTATGATATACTAAACCACTTGTTACCTGTTGGGTCAAGGTGAGCTTGTAAAACGAACTTTTTGGAAACTGGTGTGCGTTTCATGAGTATTTGTAACTGATCTTGTTTGCAAAACAGCGTGCTGAGATTAGAAATTTTACCTTTTATTATTATTATTATTATTTCCTATGTAGGCAGCTAAAACCAACCTAGGTAGCAACTCTGCGTAAACTATTATAAGCACAAGGCATGAAGTATCTGCATAACGTAAGAAGTAACATTGGTAATTGGCTGTGCTGAAATGCGGAAGGCAACAATGCCAATGCCATGGTAAAAGGCTATGTTAGGAGTGTGGTGTTACGGGTTCATGAAAGAAAAGATGGTTTAGGCCACTAGTTCATTTAGGTTTGAAAATTCTGGCCGTGCAGCGGCCAAGCTCAGCGATTGCGTGTCACAGTTTCTCGAGTCCTGAAAACTAGAAGAGGACACCCGCTTTACTCTGTTGACGTGCTTGTAGACAGCAGTCGGAGGCGAGAACCTAGATAACTTGTATATGCGTTGGTGAACTTGGAGCGGCGACTACGTCGGCTTCGTTGGTGACTCAGTATCTTAAAGTGGAGCATTGGCTGCTGGACGAGGAATGCGCGCGCTGCGACCATGATGCGATGAGTTATAAAAGAGTTAAAGCCTTCTTACTAAAGGCTGAGTGTAGGAGTGACTTAAGGAAGTGCGTGTGCTTATATAAGTTGTTGGATCCAGCTCTGTGGAAAAATTGCTTCCCTTGATTTTTTTTGGGGCAGGGCAAGATATTAGAGGCAAGGGATGCTGAGGTAGTGCTCTTGACCAAGCTCGTGGTATTAACTTAAGTATAAAGTAGAGGTCTTGGCGCTGCAAAACTGGTGTTCTGACTTTACCTAATTTTGGCATACATGTTTACCTCGCTTTGCTGAAAATGTCTGGAAACCGTTTTGGAAACGTAACTCTAAACTTATTATTTCATTACGCCTCCTAAGTAGGCTTCTCGACTGAAAATTGTTCACTGGAATCAGAGCGAGATTGGTCAACTTACTAATGCTTTGAGATGTGAGTTGGATATATGATATTTGTACAAGGCTGACAGACAACCAGCGCAGGGTTGTGGCGAGTCGCCCGATTGGCTAGGAGCAGTTGACTGAATTTAGGTCGCAATTGGTGTACTGGGGTGGCGGTTCGAGTATGGTATTCCTACGAGGTACCTCATGCTAGTGGCGAGTGAGTCACTACCAGCGTATCGATATTGATTTTTGTTGAATGGTGATCATGCAGCGACCTGCTTTGAGTATAATGACGCTCATGTTGACAGATGACCTTCATATAAAGGCTAACAATCGTGCAATCATCTTCATATCAATGAACGACTCAATAATGAAATAAAGTTTATATAAATGATTTAACTTCATATGAATGGGTTATATTCATGACAAATCCCTCAAATGAACTAAAACCTCAAATAATTGTATAACTTGAACCGGTTGTTTTAAAAAAGTATTTTCTAGATTGTGAAAATCCTTGCATGTACGCTAGCTCAAGTTCATGTGAGTGAATTGTGTATGTGATGAGTGTGACGCATACGACGTGTGTGCTGTGTGGAATATACGGTGTGTGTGTTTTTTTTCATGAATTTTTCATGTGTGTGGTGTATGCCCAACACAGTGTGTAGGGCAAGAGTTGTACGATGTGTGTTACACAGTGTGTATGGGACACCTGTGAGACGCTCTGATATGTATTCACGGTTCATACATTCTGATTTGTGTGTGTGTCACACTCAGTGTGTGCAGCGTCTTCTGTGTACACGTACAACTCGAGGAACAGGCAAATGTGTGCAGCTACCTTACGGTTTCTCAGTCGCATTTCTGAGTTTGTCGGCAGCATTTCTGGGTTTGTCGGCAGCATTTCTGGGTTTGTTGGCAGCATTTCTGGGTGTGTCGGCAGCATTTCTGGGTGTCGGCAGCGTTTCTGGGTTTGTCGGCAGCATTTCTGGGTGTGTCGGCAGCATTTCTGGGTGTGCCGGCAGCATTTTTGGGTTTGTCGGCAGATTTTCTAGGTTTATCGGCAGCTTTTCTGGGTTTGTCGGCAGCTTTTCTGGGTTTGTCGGCAGCTTTTCTGGGTTTGTCGGCAGCTTTTCTGGGTTTGTCGGCAGCTTTTCTGGGCTTGTCGGCAGCTTTTCTGGGCTTGTCGGCCGCATTTCTGGTTTTGTCGGCGGCTGTTGTGTCTTTCTCGGCGGCTGTTGTGTCTTTCTCGGCGGCTGTTGTGTCTTTCTCGGCGGCTGTTGTGTCTTTCTCGGCGGCTGTTGTGGTTTTCCCAGCCGAAATTGGAGAGTTTCTTGGTTCCCCTCAGAGAGCTACCCCTATTGTATGTATGAGAATTAGTACTCCCAATGGAAACTGTGAGGTCACAAGCTGAGATTTAGATAAACCTTTTGTTTACCTAAAATGTCTTTGGTTTTGTTAAGGACCGACCATCTTTTTCAGTTCATTGCTGTTCTGTCTTTTGGCACCTTCTATGTACTTTCTTCTTCAACTTCTATCTTGTTCCATAACCTTCCTTCTTAACTTACTCTTACTATGCACCTTGCGCATAGATTTTTGCGTTCCCTTAACTCCATACTTGATGGTGCTTTCTTTCTTCCTCTCTTCGAAACGCCTTTGTTACGGTTAGGGAGGCTTGAACTAACATCTAATCTAAATTGCGCATCAATCAACGCATTCATCTTTACCCAACCAAACATCGATTCGTTGTAAAATGAATGCTTTATGAACCAATCTGTTATCAATAAATCTAATTTTCGGTGCTGCAATTGATGCAATTTTTTTTAAATCATGAACAATAATATAATTTACGGAATTATTGTGCAATAATTTTATTTTTTCGGAATTATTGTGCAATAATTTTATTGTTAGGATACAGTTATTCTAACTACTGGGCTATGATGCTAATACGTAGATGCCCAATAAATGTTCTGCCGCACGACAGTTCTAATTATTGTGCAATATTGTCAATCATTGTACGATAATGTGAATCATTGTCCAATAATGTGAATCATTGTACGATAATGCGAATCATTGTCCGATAATGCGAATCATTGTCCGATAATGCGAATCATTGTCCGATAGTGCGAATCATTGTCCGATAGTGCGAATCATTGGACGATAATGTGAATCTGTACGATAAAGTCAATCATCGTACAATATTCCGAAAAGGTCGCCAGTGGCTCAAAACAGTGTCACCACCATCGACGTGATGCAGCGGTTGGTGTCTGTCATCATTATACCTCAGAGGGGTACAGCGCTCCTCTGCCCTAACCTTAGCTACCTACCACTGGTTGCTATAGTTGCTTTACTTTTGTGATGAAGTTAGCTTCATGTTTTTGGTGTTCGCGTTTTGGATCGTGTGGCCGGCGTACCGCACAACCGACCTCCAGCACTTGTAACATTTTAGTTCGTTTATGGTACACGAGACGTGGTTGCGTTTTTGGTTTTGGGAGAGGTGGCAGTCGGCGTACCGCGCAACCGACCTCAAGCACTCGTAACATTTTAGTTCGTTGTAGCGGGCTGTGCCAACCGAGACGCGTGAAGCCCTCTTGTGGTGCGACTCTAAACTGTAACGACTGTCACAAATCTGAGCGTAAATTGTTGTGGGTATATAGTAGAATTGTGGTGTTATGAATGCTGCAATGGTGGTGGATATATAATAGAAATGTGAGGCTAAGGATGCTGCAATGGTGGCAGATATGTTGTAAAAATTGATGTTGGGGATTCTACACTGGTGGTGGATATATAATAGAAATGTGATATTAAGGATGTTTCAATGGTGGGGGATATATAGTAGAATTAAGGTATTAACTTCCTAAATGTGTGATGTTTAGGGTGGTACCAATAATGTTGTGTAGTACGTGTTTGTATTCCTGCCTGCAAGTCTTATACCACGTTGCAAGTCTTTTAACACTTTAAACACACATACGTAGTGGTACGTATGTGTAGCAATTCACTTAGTGGTACGTATGTGTACCACTAGGTAAATTGCTCATTAAGGTGCCGGAATAAACAAATAACACATCACCTATTTTGCGACCTTGTACGAAATACATTTTAGCGTATAAGGTAACATACTATGGTTCAATTGTGTTCTTTAGACTTTTTAGAGAGGTCGAAAATGTATTCGAACTGTAAAGCCGGTTTTTCAATACAACTTTTTTCAACATAATCCAACTGACTCTTGCCACAACCGCAATCAATCAATCGTAATCGACTCCATTTCAATCAATTAATCAAATTAACACTTTGACCTCGATGGGAGCCGCCGTTGTACACGGAGGGGATTTTCATAATGCTGTTGAATGAACAGTAGTTACTGACATTTTCATGAACACTTGATTGAGAAATGAAGTGAAAGGCAAGGATTGAAACACATCTAGTTACATGAGGGCAAGATCCAGCTCATGTTCCCTATTCTTGAATTTGCTTTCAACACTTCAAATTTGAGTTGAATGAACAATTAATTTCAAGTTTGAGTATTGAACTTGAGTTGAAGACATCGCGGTCAACGTGTACAGCAAAAGAAACGATCAGGATTGTTTGATTTCATGTGGGTGTCCGGCTCTCATCTTGCTTGGCAAGTGACAAATCTTCGTCTCCGAGTTTGTATCACAAATTTCTCTGTAGCAAATCTCTACTGACATAGAACAATCCGCTTTTAAATCTCTATTGAAAAATCAACCATGACGATTCTCGTCTGATAAATCTCCATTGACGAATCTCCACTCACGAAGCTCCACCAACTATTCTCGTCTGACCAATCTCCTCTGATGAATATCCACTAAAAATCTCCTCTGCCAGAGTTTCCCTTGCCGTGTCCAGCGAGCCTAGCGTGTAGGCGCACTCGGCCTCCTGAGATTGTTTTTTATACCAGAATATTAAAAGCTGGAAATTTGTAAATGAAATTTGAGTGAGAAGAGCCTTCACCATCTGGCAGCGTTTGGGTAAAATGAAATAAAATGAGGATTTTGACTGGAAAATGCCGTTTGATGAGATGCTGTTTTACTTCACTTGATGAAATGCTGTCTTACTTCACTTGATGAAATGCTGTCTTACTTCACTTGATGAAATGCCGTTTCATTCCATTTCATGAAATGCTGTTTTACTTCACTTGATGAAATGCTGTCTTACTTCACTTGATGAAATGCTGTCTTACTTCACTTGATGAAATGCTGTCTTACTTCACTTGATGAAATGCCGTTTCATTCCATTTGATGAAATGCTGTTTTACTTCACTTGATGAAATGCTGTCTTACTTCACTTGATGAAATGCTGTCTTACTTCACTTGATGAAATGCCGTTTCATTCCATTTGATGAAATGCTGTTTTACTTCACTTGATGAAATGCTGTCTTACTTCACTTGATGAAATGCTGTCTTACTTCACTTGATGAAATGCCGTTTCACTCCATTTGATGAAATGCCGTTTCACTCCATTTGATGAAATGCTGTTTTACTTCACTTGATGAAATGCTGTTTTACTTCACTTGATGAAATGCTGTCTTACTTCACTTGATGAAATGCCGTTTCACTCCATTTGATGAAATGCTGTTTTACTTCACTTGATGAAATGCTGTTTACTTCACTTGATGAAATGCTGTTTTATTTCACTTGATGAAATGCTGTTTTACTTCACTTGATGAAATGCTGCCTTACACCATTTGATGAAATGCTGTTTTACTTCACTTGATGAAATGCTGTCTTACTTCACTTGATGAAATGCTGTCTTACTTCACTTGATGAAATGCCGTTTCATTCCATTTGATGAAATGCTGTTTTACTTCACTTGATGAAATGCTGTCTTACTTCACTTGATGAAATGCCGTTTCACTCCATTTGATGAAATGCTGTTTTACTTCACTTGATGAAATGCTGTCTTACTTCACTTGATGAAATGCCGTTTCACTCCATTTGATGAAATGCTGTTTTACTTCACTTGATGAAATGCTGTTTACTTCACTTGATGAAATGCTGTTTTACTTCACTTGATGAAATGCTGTTTTACTTCACTTGATGAAATGCTGCCTTACACCATTTGATGAAATGCTGTTTTACTTCACCTGATGAAATGCCGTTTTACTTCACTTGATGAAATGCTGTTTTACTTCACTTGATGAAATGCCGTTTTACTTCACTTGATGAAATGCTGTTTTACTTCACTTGATGAAATGCTGTTTTACTTCACTTGATGAAATGCCGTTTTACTTCACTTGATGAAATGCCGTTTTACTTCACTTGATGAAATGCCGTTTTACTTCACTTGATGAAATGCTGTTTTACTTCACTTGATGAAATGCTGTTTTACTTCACTTGATGAAATGCCGTCTTACTTCACTTGATGAAATGCTGTTTCACTCCATTTGATGAAATGCTGTTTTACTTCACTTGATGAAATGCCGTCTTATTTCACTTGATGAAATGCTGTTTCACTCCATTTGATGAAATGCCGTTTTACTTCACTTGATGAAATGCCGTCTTACTTCACTTGATGAAATGCTGTTTCACTCCATTTGATGAAATGCCGTTTTACTTCACTTGATGAAATGCTGTTTTACTTCACTTGATGAGATGCCGTTTTACTTCACTTGATGAAATGCTGTTTTATTTACTCTTATTAATTACCTGCCTCTATATAATTTGTTACATTAACTTTTATTTTACTGTTGAATCACTATTATCTTTTTTGGTAACTTATGTGAATTCTTACTTGCTTTGGGTAAGTTTAGGCAGTCAATATTTTGCAATTTTTTTAATTTTAAAAATTTTAGTATTCTTGCAAGATGTGGGGACACACCTTGTGCATAGATTCCTCGTACCCTTTATTCTGCACTAAATGTCGCCTTCCTCATTCCCCTCTTGAGAACACCTTTGTTGTGGTCAGGGAAGCTCAAGCCAACTTGCATTTTAACATTTTTCTATTTTTCGATTTCCAAGTGTGTGTTTTAATATTTCTGTATTATTATGCATTTTATTTTTAAGAATTAATGTAATAATAATATTGGTGCAATGTAACTCACGGCCAGAAATTCATGGGCATCATGACTTGCACTTTATTTGTGGTGTATCGGTGGGTACGCTACGGCATGGTCAGTATGTTCAGTAATTTGAATTGCGGTGTAATAATTACACGGCGCCAAAATAATTTTGATAACCTTTATATAATTACACGGCGCCGTAATAATTTCAGTAACTTGAATGTAATTACACGGTGCCGTAATAATTTTATTAACTTAAATATAATTACACGGCGCCGTAATAATTTCAGTAACTTGAATGTAATTACACGGTGCCGTAATAATTTCAGTAACTTTAATATAATTACACGGTGCCGTAATAATTTCAGTAACTTGAATGTAATTACACGGTGCCGTAATAATTTTATTAACTTAAATATAATTACACGGCGCCGTAATAATTTCAGTAACTTTAATATCATTACACGGTGCCGTAATAATTTCAGTAACTTTAATATAATTACACGGTGCCGTAATAATTTCAGTAACTTGAATGTAATTACACGGTGCCGTAATAATTTTATTAACTTTCATATAATTACACGGCGCCGTAATAATTTCAGTAACTTTGATATAATTACACGGTGCCGTAATAATTTCAGTAACTTGAATATAATTAGACGGTGCCGTAATAATTTCAGTAACTTGAATATAATTACACGGCGCCGTAATAATTTCAGTAACTTTGATATAATTACACGGTGCCGTAATAATTTTAATAAATTCAATATAAATACACGGCGCTGTACTAATTTTGATAACTTTAATATAATTACACGGCACTGTAATAATTTTAACCACTTTAATATAATTGCACGGCGCCTTAATAATTTTATTAACTTTAATATAATTACACGGTGTCGTATATTTCCTAATTTTACGCTCTCAAGGTAAAGGGTGTCCTCGAAAAATGTACTCAATGGTCTGAGGATTACTCCTGTATTTTTTTTTCAGGCGCTACTAAGTTTTATTTCTTTTATGACTGTTAAGTTTCTTAAATTTAATGTCATTTTCCTAAATTTAATGTTATTTTACTAAATTTAATGTTGTTTTACTGAATATAACGTTATTTTCCTAAATTTGAAAATATTTTCTTGAATTTAATTCAAGTTTTTTAAATCTAATCCTATTTTCTTGAATTCAATGCTATTTTCCTAAATTTCATATTATTAACCTAAATTTAATGTTATTTTCTTGAATTTAACTCATTAGACTTGTATTTGCTTCAATTGACACCTACATCAAAACAAAATACACGAGTACTGGGCGGTCAAAGACTGAGTACATTTTAGGGTACCCTGTTCATACAAGAGGCCGCATTTTGAGATCTAACTCTAATTTTAAATTTACTTTTTGAATTTACACCAGTGTATTTTTATACATAACTTCAAATATTTACAATGTTCTTGTGCCTGTGAATTTTAATTTAATTTAAACGTGAATTTTATGGTACGAGTTTTAAATTTCGTAAACTCGGTTACGTCTATAAATTCCTCATTGTTTAATGTTAGGTTCGCAATAATTTGATGCTGTGTTTGCAGTATTTTTATACCTAAAAAAATTAATGCAAAAGTTTTATTTTTGTTGAAAATACATTACGAGTTCCTCATTTTTCTATGCTAGATTTCAAGGTGGAGTTTGCAATATTTTAATACGTGATATTTTCCAATTGTTTTTATTTCAGTTCAAAGTTACAAATCGCGTAGGATTGAAACTCATAATGTTAGGTAATTCTGTTTTTCTTTTTATTTATTTATTTATTGGGATAACTTGTTAAGATCCCATTATCGTTATTAATATTATTGTCTTACTGTTTATTCATTGTGATTTTTTTATTATTATTATGCGTTAGTTATTATAAATGGTTAGCGTATTGTATAGCCTGCATGGTGTGGGGACAGAGAGAGCAATAATAATATAAGCATGGAAGGCTATGTTTGAATGTATTTCTTGTATCGACATTACTTGGTTTAAATGAGAATTAATTATTTTGTCTATCCCATGCAATTGGGACTGGCGCCTCCAGGGGGAATACTGTTAGGTCCCCTCAGCTGTAGATAGGCCTTCGGGACTTCTGTCTTTCGTGCCCACTTTGCTTCTTTCAGTTTTCATGTCTTCTTTACTGTTTCTTCTCTGTCGTTTCTTCCTCTTCCTTCTTAATTCAGCGTTTCCATGCGTAAATAATCTTGTGTGGAAATGTACCTTGCGCATAGATTCCCCGTTTTATACAGTCCTTACTGAATGATCCTTCCCTCTGAGATCGCCTTTGTTGTGTCAAGGTAATCATGAGTTTAATAAGCGTGATGAAAATATCGATAATAATTAGTTGTATAACTCATACACAGTGATATCTACTTTCACTTCACAGCCCTGCAGAGAGATACGGTTGTTGTATTTATGGGAATTAATCTGAGAATCGCTGCTGAAATCAATGCTTCTGCGACGGCGATGGTAAAACCAGGAATATAATAACAACAATAATCTATTGGAATTAGTGCTTCCAGGAGGAATATGTGAGGTAGCAAGCTGAAGGTTTGATAAGCCTTCTTTGTTTGAAATAATATGCTTTTTTTCCTTGTACGGACCTTTTTTTTGGTTCATTGCTGTCCTGTTGTTCAGCACCTACGACTTTCTTCTTCAACTTTAATCCTGTTTCCTAAACTTCTTTCTCAACGCACTATTTCTATGCACCTTGTGCATAGATTCCGCGTTCCTTCATCCCCATACTAAATGGTATCTCTATCCTTCCTCGCTTCGGAACGCCTTTGTTGCGGTAAGGGAGGCTTGAAATAACATCTAATGTAATGCATGCAACGCTAGGCACTGATGTGTGAAATCAAGAAATGGAGAGGTTCACTGCGCAATAGATAAGGCTTAAATAAAGAAATACAGATGTGTTGAGTAAAAAAATTGAAATAATGAAATGGAGATGTGTTGAATAAGAAATCTACTCATTGTTTGTTTTAAAAGTAAAAAATGGAGATGTGTTGAGTAGGAAATTAACTCGTTTGAAATAAAAAAATGTTGCTGTGTTGAAGAAAAAATGGAATCCTCGGCAAGTCGCAGAGGCAGTCCTTGTTCTCTCAAACTTCAAGCAATAATACAAAAGAAATATGTAACATAGGTGGGAGGTATGAGGTGGCTTTGTGTGTGTACCCCCTCAGGGGGATACAACTATTGTATCTATGGGAATTAGCGCTCCCAGGGGAACCATGTGAGGGCCCGAGCTAAAGGTTAGGTAGGCTTCCTTTTTGTTGTAATAAAATAGGTTTTTGTTTTGTTACGGACCATCTTTTTTCGGTTCACTGCTGTCCTGTTTTTCAGCACCTTCTACTTTCTTCTTCAACTTTTTTCTTGTTTCATGAACTTCTTTCTTAGCTTACTGTTTCTGTGCACCTTGTGCATAGATTCCGCGTTCCCTCAACTCCATACTAAATGGTGCCTTCCTCTTTCCTCTCTTGGAACATCTTTGTCGTGGTTTAGGGAGGCTAAAACTTTCTTATATAATAATAATAATAATAATTTGAGTGTGTAGTGATGTCAATGCCAGGTTATGTGCTTATTTACTCGCTCAATATTGTGGAAGTGCGTGTACATGTGCGAGGGTTTGTGCTCACGAATGTATCTGCACCCACAACTGTGTACTTGAACTTGTAACGGTGAGTTTGAACCCACGTCTTTGGGTTTGAATCCGAAACTGTATATTTTTAACTTGTAACGGTGGATTTAATCCAACGTTTGTGAAGTTGACTCCATGTTTGTGGATTTGGACCCACGTTCGCAAATTTGAACCCACGTATGAGATTTTGGATGGCGTTTCCCTAGCAGGGAAAAACCTTAAATATTTAATCTTTCATTAAAATTTTCAATTAGGGAACAAGAGCAATATTCGAGACAACTTTAATAAAAGACTGACATTTAAATTATAGGATACTCTAGCCTTCTAATTTTAAGTGGCTAAATCCGCAAAAATAAATATATTTTCTCTCCCAATTGTCAATAACTAAATTAGTATTCGTGTTAGCCTACATACCCGAGAGATATTTATTTTTTATTATCAGCACTGTGTATGTATTCATGTTAGTGTAAAGTGTGTGAACCTTGTTTTTTTCATTGTGAATCATTCGATTGGTGGGAAATGTGTCGATATATTTTTGTTTGCGTTGATGTGAGGGCGAAATGTGTAAGCTTAACTTAATTGTTTTTTGAGTTTTGAAGTTGTTCACGAATTAAGAAACGCAATAATAGGTAAGTAGGCTATTTATGCTATTTATAATATTTATATGTAAATGTATACTCGCACTATTTATTGATGAAATGATTGGAAAATAGGGGTGGACACGCGGCGATGGCAGGAATGATATCCACCCTGTAAATAGCAATTTTGCATATTTGCTTGCTAGTTGTCTAAACCATGTGCTGAACTAGGCATTTAGTACATAGCTAGCTAGTTTTTGCTTGGTTTTCAGTTAAATTAGGCAACTAGTATATAGCTGGCTCGTTTTTGCCTAGTTTTAAGGTAAATTAGGCATCTAGTACATGGCTGGCTAGTTTTTGCCTAGTTTTCAGCCAAATTAAGTAGCTAGTTGCTAGTTAATTTTCTGCTATACTAGACCTCTTGGTGGTTAGTTAATCGCCAAATTTCAAGCAAAATTAGGTAGCTTTTTTGGCCGGTTAGTTTTTTCCTAAACTAGATGACTTGTTCGCTAGTTAATTACCTAATTTTCATTTAAATTAGATATCTAGTTGATTATTAATTTTCAGTTAAACTAGGTAACTTGCTGGCTTGTTCATTGCCTAATTTCCTTCTAAATTAGGTATCTAGTTGGTAATTAATTATCAGCTAAACTAGGTAACTTGTTGGCTGGTTGAGCTAGTTAATTAACTATTTGCACTAATTACTACCCCAGTTGGCACAGTGTGGGTAGGAATTAATTCAAGTATGTCTTGTGACGGGCGCGGGTAGAATGTGTTGACTGCCGCACGAGTGGTTCTTGAAACTGTGGTTCTTGAAACTGTGGTTCTTGAAACTGTGGTTCTTGAAACTGTGGTTCTTGAAACTGTGGTTCTTGAAACTGTGGTTCTTGAAACTGTGGTTCTTGAAACTGTGGTTCTTGATACTGTGGTTCTTGATACTGTGGTTCTTGATACTGTGGTTCTTGATACTGTGGTTCTTGATACTGTGGTTCTTGATACTGTGGTTCTTGATACTGTGGTTCTTGATACTGTGGTTCTTGATACTGTGGTTCTTGATACTGTGGTTCTTGATACTGTGGTTCTTGATACTGTGGTTCTTGAGCCTAAGTCCTTTGTGAACCAGCGGTTCTTGTCTATTGCAAGTTCTGAATGCACCGGGAAAAGAAAATCCAGCGTGACATATCCGGTGAAACACCGCGTTACACTCTTGACTATTGCAAGTTCTAAACGTATTGAAAAAAAATGTATTTAGAAACACAATTTAAATTCTTGACTAGTGGAAGTTCGAATTGTACTAAAAAAATGCCCTATGGTAAAACCCGCAATGAAATTATTGACTTTTACAAGTTCTAAATGTATCGAAAGAACGCCACATGGTAAAATCCTCAATGTAATAGTAATGTTAATGACCGTTGCATGTTGCGCCGCGTCGCTTCTCTGCCGACACTCGCAAGTGTTGTCTCGTGCAAGTACACAATTTCTCGTGTCTCCAGATTGAAGTTATTTTTGTGTTTTTGTGTCTCCAGATTGAAGTTATTTTTGTATTTTTGTGTCTCCAGATTGAAGTTATTTTTGCGTTTTTGTGTCACCAGATTGAAGTTATTTTCTGAAGAGCGAGTAAAAGCCATAAATTGAGGATGGCTTATCTATTTTGCTACGCGTTTAATGGGGTTAGGAATTTGGAGTTTGAAAAGCTGTCATTTGCCTTGATTCAAGGCGACTGAAATGCTCAGGTCTGATTGTTCATGCTGACTCTAGGACTTGTCTTCGTCTTCATCAATGCGGGGTTGACGGTTAATTATTGAGCTGTATGGTCATATAATTGATGAATGCAGGGTGGGCAGTTATTTTCGAGCGCTATGACTTGGGATCTATTTAATTTTTGTGCTAGTAGTCAAATCATCTAGTTGATTAGTCCTAGTTATCTAGTTGATTATCCAGCGATATTGCCTAATCATTTAGTTGATGATCCTACAGGAACCATGTGTGGGCCCGAGCTAAAGGTTAGGTAGGCTTCCTTTTTGTTGTAATAAAATAGGTTTTTGTTTTGTTACGGACCATCTTTTTTCGGTTCACTGCTGTCCTGTTTTTCAGCACCTACTACTTTCTTCTTCAACTTTTTTTTTATTTCATGAACTTCTTTCCTAGCTTACTGTTTCTGTGCTCTTTGTGCATAGATCGACGTTCCTTGAACTCCATACTAAATGGTGCCTTCTTCTTTCCTCTCTTGGAACATATTTGTCGTGGTTAAGGGAGGCCAAAACTTTCTTATATAATAATAATAATATCATAATGTCACAATTGCTCGAGTATGTGAACAAAAATTGTTGTATATTAAGTATGTCCAAGTACGAAGGATGTCTGTGTTCTACAAGCTCACGATGTTTCGTTAACTGGAGCCTATGGTTGTAAAAATATCGTGATTATCGATAGTGTTCACGTTTTTGAAGCTCCTTAGATCAATTTTCATGTGAAACGCATTAGTAAATTATTCCCACCCTCTTGTTATAATTCAGCCCTCAACTTATATTATCCTTGCAATCCTACATTACGTTAACTCCTTATATCCAACTTTACGATTACCCCTCCAAGCGTTATTTTTAACCCTGTCTAACGCAGATTCCAACCGCGAACCCTACCTAACGCTAACTTCACAACTCCCAACCGTACCTAATGCTAACTCCAACCCTCAACCCTACCTAACGCTAACCCCTCCAAGCGCTAGTTACAACCCTGCGGATACCATGAGCTTCAGTGAAGTAAGGATGTGACATATGTACGTGAAATATGTCAAGTCACGCAAATAGATAAGCATACAGTGTGTGCGATTTAGAATATATGTTAAATGCACAAGAGGCGTAGTAGGCGGGATCAAGTGTTGAAACTCATGTATAAATCCTTGCTTTACCTATACTCCATAAAGCCTATTTCTTCTGTAAATGTTTTGCCTTATTTTCCTTCAAGTGATTATTATTATTATTATTATATAAGAGGGTGTCGTAAGAGGTCCGCTGCGTGTCGTAAGAGGCGACTATAGTGGACGGAGCGAGGGGACTGGGGATCCCCTTCTCTGTAATAATTTTCCCGAGAGGCAGCAGGCCAATGAAGGGGGTGAGAGAGGTCGAAAGACCACTCAAACCCTAGTACTAGGATCTTTGAATGTAAGGGGGTGTGGAAGTAGAGCAACTGAGAGTAAGAAGGAGGAGATCGGAAGAATGATGTTAAGCCGGAAGATGGATGTATTGGCCTTGAGTGAGACGAAATTGAAGGGTAGTGGTGAGTTGATGTTTGGGGGTGTGGGAGGGAGAGTGTCTGGAGTACGTGGGGGACATGCAAGAGAAGGTGTGGCTATATTATTGAGTGTAAGAATGAGAGAGAAAGTAGTTGAATGGGGTGAGGTGTGATCAAGAATGATGTGGGTGCGAGTGAAATGGGGGGTAGAGTCATGGGTGTTTGTGAGCGCGTACGGACCGGGATCGGAGAGGAGTGGGGAAGAGAGAGAGGAGTTTTGGGAGAAATTGTCCGAGTGTGTGGCTAGAGTGGGGAGTGGTTGTAGAGTTGTGGTGATGGGGGACCTGAATGCAAGAGTGGGTGATGAGGTGGTGGATGGTGTTGTTGATAAGTACGGAGTAGCTGGGGTGAATGAGAGTGGGGATTTCTTAGTGGGGTTATGTGTGGAGAGTGAGTTAGTGGTTGGGAATAGTTTGTTTCAGAAAAAAATTATAAACAAGTATACATATGTGAGGACGAATGGAGGTGTGATAGAGGAGAGAGCATTGATGGATTATATTTTGGTTAGCAGGGGAGTGATGGGTCGTTTGCTCGATGTGCATGTGTGCCGTGGTGAGATGAATGGGATTTCGGATCATTATTTGGTGGAAGGAAAGCTGAGAGTTAGTGGAATATGGGGAGGTGTAAAAAGGAGGAGTGGAAGGGAGGTGTTAAATGTAAGCAAGTTACATGATTCTGAGCGTGAGTGTGAGTATCAGGAGAAGATGAAAGTGGAGTATGGGAGGGTGAAGGAAAGTGAGGTGGGTGGAGTGGAAGGGGAATGGAAGTTGTTTAAAGATGCGGTGGAAAAATGTGCAAGGGAAGTGTGTGGGGTAAGGAAGGTTGGAGGGGGAATTAGAAAGGGGAGTGAATGGTGGAACGGAGAAGTAGGAGCGGCTGTGAAAAGAAAGCGGGGGGCGTTCGAAAGGTGGCTGCAACGAGGCAACCAGCAAAATTTTGAAGAGTATAAGGAGAAGAAGAAAGAGGTACAAAGAATGGTAAGGAGAGCGAAGAGGGCGGCGGATGAGGAACGGGGGAGGAAGTTGGGAGAGGATTTCATGGAGAGAAGGAAGGTTTTCTGGAAGGAAGTGAAGAGAATTAGGAAGGGTCAGGTGGAGAATGAGGCAAGAGTGAAGGATACGAATGGTAGGCTGCTAGTGGAGAGGTGTGATGTGAGAAGGAGATGGGCGGAGTATTTTGAGGAACTGCTGAACGTGAGGGATGATAGGATTGCGAGAGTAGTAGCTGTTGGAAGTGATGTTAGAATGCCTCTGTTTGGTGAAGTGAATAGAAGTCAAATAAGAAGTGCAGAGGTGAGATGTGCGTTGGATGAAATGAAAAATGGGAAAGCTCCAGGTTTGGATGGCTGCACGGTTGAATGTCTAAAGAAAGGAGGAAATGTGGTTATAGAATGGTTGGTGCGTTTATTAAATGTGTGTTTCGAGGCTAGTAAAGTGCCGGTTGATTGGAGTAGCGCGTGCGTAGTTCCGTTGTACAAGGGGAAAGGTGACAGGTATGAGTGCAGTAATTCTAGGGGTATAAGTCTACTGAGTGTCGTTGGGAAGCTGTATGGAAGAGTGAGAGTGTTGACGGATCGTGTGCTTGCTGAAGAACAGTGTGGTTTTAGGTGTGGTAGAGGTGGTGTGGATCAAATGTTTGCTGTGAGGCAGGTAAATGAAAAATACTTATTAAAGGGAAAGGATGTATATTGGGCATTTATGGATCTAGAGAAGGCGTATGACAGAGTGGATCGCGAGGCTCTATGGCAAGTGGTAAGTTTGTATGGAGTGGGTGGGAGACTGTTGAATGCGATCAAGAGTTTCTACATTGATAGCAGAGCATGTGTGAGAGTAGGGAATGAGGTGAGTGAATGGTTCCCAGTTGTGACAGGTGTGAGACAGGGATGTGTGATGTCGCCGTGGTTGTTTAATTTGTTTATGGATGGTGTGGTGAGAGAAGTGAATGCCAGAGTGTTGGGAAAAGGTGCGCAGTTGGTAGGACGAAATGGTATGTATTGGGAAGTGTGTCAGCTGTTGTTTGCAAATGATACAGCGTTTGTGGCTGATTCAGAGGAAAAACTGAGGAGACTGGTTGCAGAGTTTGGTAGAGTGTGCGAAAGGCGGAAATTGAGGGTAAATGTAAATAAAAGTAAGGTGATGAGATGTTCAAGAGGTGGAGTGTTTGGAACTTTGGATGTGAGGTTGAATGGGGAAGTTTTAGAGGAGGTAGAACATTTTAGGTACCTCGGGTCGGATGTGACTGTTAAGGATAGTATGGAAGTAGAAGTGAAGTATCGAGTGAGTGAAGGTTGTAAGACATTGGGTGCAATGAGGAAAGTTTTTGAATGCAGGAGTTTGAGTATGAATGCTAAGAGGGGACTGTATGAAAGTTTGATTGTGCCAGTTTTGTTGTATGGAGCAGAGTCCTGGGGGTTGAGAGCAGCTGAGAGGAGGAGGTTGGATGTGTTTGAGATGAAGTGTTTGAGGAGCATGTATGGAGTAACTAGAAGAGATAGGATCAGGAATGAGTTGGTTAGGGAGCAGACGGGTGTTATCAAAAAGTTGAGCAGGCGAGTGGATGAAAGAGTGCTTGGATGGTTTGGGCATGTTGAAAGAATGAATGTTGAGGGGCTGGTGAAAAAGATATATATGTCGGAAGTGAGTGGTCTTCGAGCGCGAGGTAGACCACGGATGAGTTGGATGGATGGGGTGCGACGTGCTTTGTATGAGAGGGGTCTGACTGTGGACGTGGCGAGAGGGATGGCTGCGGACAGAAGTGAGTGGGGGCATTGTATAAGGAGGTAATTATATTTTTTGACGCGTTACTGGAAGCTGCCCGCGTGTGATGGGGTTGACCTGTCATGTGCGGGGGGAGGGGCTGCACTCAATGAAGCGGTCGGGGTAAACCAGCTGTGGCTGTCGGGCCTAACTGTGGAAGGTGGTTGTGCTGGGCTGCTGCTGATCCTGGCAGTTCAGGTGCGGCCAGTGCTGCCTCTCTCGCCTCCTAGTGACTAAGTGTGGTGATTGTGGCCTGCTGTCGGCTACCCTCCCATAGGGAAGATAAGCCCGGTATATGTATGTATGTATGTTTGTTTGTATGTAAGAAAGTTTTAGCCTCCCTTAACCACAACAAAGATGTTTCAAGAGAGGAAAGAGGAAGGCACCATTTAGTATGAAGTTGAGGGAACGTGGAATCTATGCACAAGGTGCACAGAAACAGTAAGCTAGGAAAGAAGTTCATGAAACAAGAAAAAGTTGAAGAAGAAAGTAGTAGGTGCTGAAAAACAGGACAGCAGTGAACCGAAAAAAGATGGTCCGTAACAAAACAAAAACCTATTTTATTACAACAAAAAGGAAGCCTACCTAACCTTTAGCTCGGGCCCACACATGGTTCCCCTGGGAGTGCTAATTCCCATAGATACAATAGTTGTATCCCCCTGAGGGGTCTTTCAAGTGAACGATAACAAATTATGTAGTGCAAAAATCAAGCCGTTGATACCGGCGGTGTGACCAGATGAAGTGCTCAATATTCCTGCTTGTGGCTGCATGTTGGGTGTTGCCAATCGCAAATAAAAAATTTAAATTGAATATAGAACTTACTAATCAGTTGTCGAAACCTTGCCAACTTAGAAGACAGGGGTCCCCAACCTGGGGTGCGAGAAAGTCCTGGTAAGTAACAGTATACTGGCTTTATGTTGGCATTTTTATTTCAGGAGGTGCTAAATTTGAAGAAAAACTTTTTAAAGATGCGTGGTGGAAAAAAAATTGAAAACCCTTACTCTGGCGTGAAATATTCTAGTCTTGAGCACTAAATATGCATTTAGAAAGTTAAAAATTCGCGTGGTTGAAATGTATAAATCACATGTTCATTAAATAAGATCAGTTACTTAAGCCTTCCCAACAGCTACATACGGGTTCGAAAAGTCGGAGGGAAAAAAATAAATATAAAAAAGGAACAGTTTATTTCCAATCAAGGTGATGCGTGAAATGTTCAACATTGTTTTTTAAAATATTTCAACTTTGAAGTCCTTAGTTGATACTCACACGGAATGATTATAGTAATATCCATTTCGATTGTCGAAATAAAAAATGATTGAGAGAAAAACGTGAAAAAATGCGTTTCCTTAGTTGCGTTCATCCGATTTTGACAGTGCATATGAATATGAGTAACTAAGAAAACATAATCCTAATGACGCAATGTTGAAAACACTCTCGTAGGGACGCTCTTATTTTGAAATATAAGCACACGAATATAAAAACTAGTGATATGATGAATTGATGTTTAAAGTAAAATGGGCAGGCACCTTTTAATATGTAGTTAAAGGACCGCGGAATCTGTGCACAAGGTGTGTATGCCCACAAAACCCCTCTGTACATAGAAACGGAGTTGAGAAGTCTATGTAGCGAGATAAAAATTTAAGAAAGGGGAGCTAGAAGACAGCAGGAAATCTGTAACGAAACGATAACACTTTAATAAAAAAAAAAAAAATACCCGCTTACCTAACTCTCAGCTCGGGACTTCACATTTCCCCGAGAAAACGTGCGTAGGGTAATGGAGTCGGTTATGAAAAGAATCAAAGTAATATGGAGTTAAATATAGCACAAACATATATAGTATCTATCCATAAACACAAATAGTCCCTATAAATGCATAGAACAAAGTGAACGTGTAGCAAAATAATAAATATATAATTGAATATAATAAATACATAATGTTGCGTTAAATGTAAGAAAGGCGAATAAAATTATTATCATCTCAATTAATTTAGAACTTGCCAATGCAAACGAGTTCTCAAGAGAGTGAAGAGAAAAGAACATTTATTGAGCAGTATAGAGAACGAGGAATATATGCACAAGATTATGATTGTAAGTTATTTTAAGTCTCCCTAACCGCTACAAAAAGAGCGTATCGAAGAGAGGAAGGAGGAAGGCACAATTTAGTATAGAAATAAGGGAATGTGGAATTTACGCAAAAGAGGCATAGAAACAGAAAGTTGGGAAAGAAGTTCATGAAACAAGGTCGAAGTTGAAGAAGAAAATAGAAGGTGCTGAATAACAGGACAGCAGTGAACAGAAAAGAGGTGGTCCTAAACGTAACAAAAACATTTTATTTCAACAAAAAGAAGGCCTACCTAACTCTCAGCTCGGACCCTCACACATTTTCCCCCAGGGAGCGCTTAATTCCCATAGATACAATAACTGTACCCCCTGAGGGGATAGAAAATGAGGAATCTATGCACAAGATGTCTTCCCACACGGGAAACCATGCACATAAAAACAGCAAGTTGGATGCAAAAGGAGAAAAAGAGATAACAAAGAAGGCAAGAAAATAGGAAAGGATATACAGGGCACGAAAGGCAGAAGTCCCGCAGGCCTATCTTCTATTTTCACGAGTACAAATTATCCCAAATGATTAAGAAATAAGGGGTAGCAGTAACAAGTTAATGACTATTATTAAATTAAGATAATTTTAAATAAATAAAAACCAATCAAGCTGTTTCGATTATCGATAAACCATTTTGTAGGAAATTATCACTGTTGAATTGTGATTTAATTTCGCTGATAATTATAATACTAAATAGTGATGAATTAAGAGTGATGATTATTCAATAGTATTTATAAATAGCAGGCTATTGCGTATCAAATATAAAGTTGCTATTATAACTTTACAGCACTTACTAATCGGTGCACATTAGTTTGTGATTGTTAATCATTGATGGTTAAATGGTGAGTATTAATCACTGTTACTCAGCTAATTAATTTTTATTTAAGGAATGTACCAGAAAAAAAAATATAAATTTCATAGTGCAGTTGATAGTGCACTATGATCATATGTAACAAGTGTGTGCAGAACCAGTGTGCAGAACCAGTGTGCAGAACCAGTGTGCAGAACCAGTGTGCAGAACCAGTGTGCAGAACCAGTGTGCAGAACCAGTGTGCAGAACCAGTGTGCAGAACCAGTGTGCAGAACCAGTGTGCAGAACCAGTGTGCAGAACCAGTGTGCAGAACCAGTGTGCAGAACCAGTGTGCAGAACCAGTGTGCAGAACCAGTGTGCAGAACCAGTGTGCAGAACCAGTGTGCAGAACCAGTGTGCAGAACCAGTGTGCAGAACCAGTGTGCAGAACCAGTGTGCAGAACCAGTGTGCACAACCAGTGTGCAGAACCAGTGTGCACAACCAGTGTGCACAACCAGTGTGCACAACCAGTGTGCACAACCAGTGTGCACAACCAGTGTGCACAACCAGTGTGCACAACCAGTGTGCACAACCAGTGTGCACAACCAGTGTGCACAACCAGTGTGCACACAACCAGTGTGCACAACCAGTGTGCACACAACCAGTGTGCACAACCAGTGTGCACCACCAGTGTGCACCACCAGTGTGCACAACCAGTGTGCACCACCAGTGTGCACAACCAGTGTGCACCACCAGTGTGCACCACCAGTGTGCACAACCAGTGTGCACCACCAGTGTGCACAACCAGTGTGCACCACCAGTGTGCACAACCAGTGTGCACCACCATTGTGCACAACCAGTGTGCACAACCAGTGTGCACCACCAGTGTGCACCACCAGTGTGCACCACCAGTGTGCACAACCAGTGTGCACAACCAGTGTGCACAACCAGTGTGCACAACCAGTGTGCACAACCAGTGTGCACAACCAGTGTGCACAACCAGTGTGCACAACCAGTGTGCACCACCAGTGTGCACCACCAGTGTGCACAACCAGTGTGCACCACCAGTGTGCACCACCAGTGTGCACCACCAGTGTGCACCACCAGTGTGCACCACCAGTGTGCACAACCAGTGTGCACAACCAGTGTGCACAACCAGTGTGCACAACCAGTGTGCACAACCAGTGTGCACAACCAGTGTGCACAACCAGTGTGCACAACCAGTGTGCACCACCAGTGTGCACCACCAGTGTGCACCACCAGTGTGCACAACCAGTGTGCACCACCAGTGTGCACAACCAGTGTGCACCACCAGTGTGCACCACCAGTGTGCACAACCAGTGTGCACAACCAGTGTGCACAACCAGTGTGCACAACCAGTGTGCACAACCAGTGTGCACAACCAGTGTGCACAACCAGTGTGCACAACCAGTGTGCACAACCAGTGTGCACAACCAGTGTGCACAACCAGTGTGCACAACCAGTGTGCACAACCAGTGTGCACAACCAGTGTGCACAACCAGTGTGCACAAGATGACAATAAGGGCACAATTGGTGTACAACATCTAACAAAGGTACAACTTACTCTTTGTACCTTGATGAATTGGCTTCAGTTTTTATACTGGCTTCCGACGCCGGTCTCCAGGAGCGCACGACCGCCACCTCCGCGTACAGCTGCCGGCGCATCGGCCACCTCTGGCAGGGTATACTGAGCGTCAGTGTACGTCAGCATTGCAGTGCACGTCAGCATTGCAGTGTACGTCAGCATTGCAGTGTACGTCAGCATTGCAGCGTACGTCAGCATTGCAGCGTACGTCAGCATTGCAGCGTACGTCAGCGTTACAGCGTACGTCAGCGTTACAGCATACGTCAGCATTGCAGTGTACGTCAGCATTGCAGTGTACGTCAGCATTGCAGCGTACGTCAGCGTTACAGCGTACGTCAGCGTTACAGCATACGTCAGCATTGCAGTGTACGTCAGCATTGCAGTGTACGTCAGCATTGCAGTGTACGTCAGCATTGCAGTGTACGTCAGCATTGCAGTGTACGTCAGCATTGCAGCGTACGTCAGCATTGCAGTGTACGTCAGCATTGCAGTGTACGTCAGCATTACAGTGTACGTCATCATTGCAGTGTACGTCAGCATTGCAGTGTACGTCAGCATTGCAGTGTACGTCAGCATTGCAGTGTACGTCAGCATTGCAGCGTACGTCAGCGTTACAGCGTACGTCAGCGTTACAGCGTAAGTCAGCATTGCAGTGTACGTCAGCATTGCAGTGTACGTCAGCATTGCAGTGTACGTCAGCATTGCAGTGTACGTCAGCATTGCAGTGTACGTCAGCATTGCAGTGTACGTCAGCATTGCAGTGTACGTCAGCATTGCAGTGTACGTCAGCATTGCAGTGTACGTCAGCATTGCAGTGTACGTCAGCATTGCAGTGTACGTCAGCATTGCAGTGTACGTCAGCATTGCAGTGTACGTCAGCATTGCAGTGTACGTCAGCATTGCAGTGTACGTCAGCATTGCAGTGTACGTCAGCATTGCAGTGTACGTCAGCATTGCAGTGTACGTCAGCATTGCAGTGTACGTCAGCATTGCAGTGTACGTCAGCATTGCAGTGTACGTCAGCATTGCAGTGTACGTCAGCATTGCAGTGTACGTCAGCATTGCAGTGTACGTCAGCATTGCAGTGTACGTCAGCATTGCAGTGTACGTCAGCATTGCAGTGTACGTCAACATTGCAGTGTACGTCAGCATTGCAGTGTACGTCAGCATTGCAGTGTACGTCAGCATTGCAGTGTACGTCAGCATTGCAGTGTACGTCAGCATTGCAGTGTACGTCAGCATTGCAGTGTACGTCAGCATTGCAGTGTACGTCAGCATTGCAGTGTACGTCAGCATTGCAGTGTACGTCAGCATTGCAGTGTACGTCAGCATTGCAGTGTACGTCAGCATTGCAGTGTACGTCAGCATTGCAGTGTACGTCAGCATTGCAGTGTACGTCAGCATTGCAGTGTACGTCAGCATTGCAGTGTACGTCAGCATTGCAGTGTACGTCAGCATTGCAGTGTACGTCAGCATTGCAGTGTACGTCAGCATTGCAGTGTACGTCAGCATTGCAGTGTACGTCAGCATTGCAGTGTACGTCAGCATTGCAGCGTACGTCAGCATTGCAGCGTACGTCAGCGTTGCAGTGTACGTCAGCGTTGCAGTGTACGTCAGCATTGCAGTGTACGTCAGCATTGCAGTGTACGTCAGCATTGCAGTGTACGTCAGCTTTCCAGCATACGTCAGCGTTCCAGCGTACGTCAGCGTTACAGCGTACGTCAGCATTGCAGTGTACGTCAGCGTTGCAGTGTACGTCAGCGTTCAAGCGTACGTCAGCATTGCAGTGTACGTCAGCATTGCAGTGTACGTCAGCATTGCAGTGTACGTCAGCATTGCAGTGTACGTCAGCGTTACAGCGTACGTCAGCATTGCAGTGTACGTCAGCGTTGCAGTGTACGTCAGCATTGCAGTGTACGTCAGCATTGCAGTGTACGTCAGCATTGCAGTGTACGTCAGCATTGCAGTGTACGTCAGCGTTACAGCGTACGTCAGCATTGCAGTGTACGTCAGCGTTGCAGTGTACGTCAGCATTGCAGTGTACGTCAGCATTGCAGTGTACGTCAGCATTGCAGTGTACGTCAGCATTGCAGTGTACGTCAGCATTGCAGTGTACGTAGCATTGCAGTGTACGTCAGCATTGCAGTGTATGTCAGCATTGCAGTGTACGTCAGCGTTACAGCGTACGTCAGCATTGCAGTGTACGTCAGCGTTCCAGCGTACGTCAGCATTAGAGTGTACGTCAGCATTGCAGTGTACGTCAGCATTGCAGTGTGCGTCAGCATTGCAGTGTACGTCAGCATTGCAGTGTAGGTCAGCATTGCAGTGTACGTCAGCATTGCAGTGTACGTCAGCATTGCAGTGTACGTCAGCATTAGAGTGTACGTCAGCATTAGAGTGTACGTCAGCATTAGAGTGTACGTCAGCATTGCAGAGTACGTCAGCATTGCAGTGTACGTCAGCATTGCAGTGTACGTCAGCATTGCAGTGTGCGTCAGCTTTCCAGCATACGTCAGCATTGCAGTGTATGTCAGCATTGCAGCGTACGTCAGCATTGCAGTGTACGTCAGCATTGCAGTGTACGTCAGCATTACAGTGTACGTCGGAATTACTTTAGCGTCAGAGTTACATCTTATAACTGAGTTACTTTGTACACAAAATTGTTGTTGGACCAGCGCTACACTTTGCATCAGAGTTACATGTAGTCCAAATAACTTGCGCGTTAGATTTAACTTGAGAAGTGTAATGTTAATCGGAATTGAATTTTACGTAAGAAACCCGTTGTTCGTTGCAGTAACCTGCGAACTTTGGCGTCAAGTTGTAAACTTTTGCGTCAAGTTAAAACTTATATTTTAAGTTAGTTTAAGCCTCCCTAACCGCTACAAAAAAAAAGCGTATCGAAGAGAGGAAGGAGGAAAGCACCATTTAGTCTGGAGACACGAGAATGGGGATCCTATGCAGAAGGAGCATAGAAACAGTAAGTTGAGAAAGAAGATCATGAAACAAGATCAAAGTTGAAGAGGAAAGTAGTAGGTGCTGAAAACAGGACAGCAGTGAACCGAAAAAAGATGGTCCTTAACATAACCAAAACATTTTGTTTCAACAAAAAAAAGCCTACCTAACTTTCAGCTCGGGCCCTCACATTGCCCTACATACATAACAACATGTTATGTTTCTTCTACAACAAATATGTTGTACAAGAATATGAACATTTTATTTTTTTGAAAATACGGGTTTTGAGTGTTTTAATACGTCAACATCACATCATTAAAGGCGTAACTGACGCGCACCGGCTAGCAACAAACACACACAACACACGTGCACCAAGCAACAAACACACACAACACACGTGCACCAAGCAACAAACACACAACACACGTGCACCAAGCAACAAACACACACAACACACGTGCACCAAGCAACAAACACACAACACACGTGCACCAAGCAACAAACACACAACACACGTGCACCAAGGAACAAACACACAACACACGTGCACCAAGCAACTAACACACAACACACGTGCACCAAGGAACAAACACACAACACCCGTGCACCAAGCAACAAACACACACAACACACGTGCACCAAGCGACAAACACACTCAACACGCGTGCACTAAGCAACACACACACAACCCACGTGCACCAAGCAACAAACACACACAACACACGTGCACCAAGCAACAAACACACACAACACATGTGCATCAAGCAGCAAACACACAACACACGTGCATCAAGCAGCAAACACACAACACACGTGCACCAAGCAACAAACACACAACACACGTGCACCAAGCAACAAACACACACAACACACGTGCATCAAGCGACAAACACACACAACACGTGCACCAAGTAAAAAACACACAACACACGTGCACCAAGCAACAAACACACACAGAACACACTTGCACCAGCTCACAAAAACACAAAATTCACATACACCAAATAAACATGCACAAACACTCATCACAACGCTCACCTTATCGCACTTTTGACGGGAAATAGTCCGCGAAGTGCAAATACTACCCCCGCTCATCCCGCTCCCCCCGCTCTCCCCGCTCCCCCCCAGCTGGGGACTGCACGGTCCCCTGGAATATTCCCCGGCACCAGCGCCGCTCGCTGCGCCCCGTTCCAGGATTCCGTTCCCGTCCCGCCTGCATTCCAGGGAGCGTCCCGGTCCTGGGTTTAGTTAATGAAACAAGAAAATGATTCCGTTTTAACACTAAAATTGAAATGAAATTTAAATAGATTTTAATAGTTTATTGAAATTTAATGGAGTTTATTGGAATTTAATGGAGTTTATTGGAATTTAATGGAGTTTATTGGAGATTAATGGAGTTTATTGGAGATTAATGGAGTTTATTGGAATTTATTGGAGTTCATTGAAATTTAATGGAATTTAGTTTAATTTAATGGAGTTTAATGAGATTCAATGGAGTTCAAAGAAATTTAATGGAATTACGTTGAATATAAGGATTTTAATTAAATTGAAAGATAATGAATAGAAGTTTATGAAGCGTCTTGGAATTTAATGGCGTTTAACGGAGTTAACGGAACTTGACGGAATTTATATGGTATTCAAATGGAATTCAATTGAAATTTAAACGGTATTTGTTGGAATTCAATGGAATATAAATTACAACAAATTATCGATAACAGATTTTGTTTTCATGCTGTAGACCGTTGGGCTTACCGTCACCTTCTTAGATTATAAGTTTGTATAAGTCAACTTAACCGCAAAGAAAATATTTCAAAGAGAAGAAGGAATAATGTTCCGCTTAATTGGAGTTTGGGGACCGGGGAAGCTTTTCACGAGATGTTCTTTTACGAAAGAAAAGATCCCCTGGGTATACAACCAGTAAGTTCAGAAAGTACTTCAAGAAGCAAGATGAAAGTTGAACTAATCATCTTCGTAATAGAATAAATAGATCTATTTTGATCTGACGTATGAATGGAAGATCAATCATTCATTTTTTAGTTGGCACCAAAACTTCTCGTGAAACAGCGGGAATTGATTGAGGAGCGTATCTTTTATGATACATTTTCACCATCTCTCAAGTAGGAACATGACATTCAAATGTAGAAACATGACATTCAGATGTTGAAACATGATATTAAGATTACGAAGTATGAAGTTAAGTTAGTAGGGCATCAGCTCCTGACTGACAAAAAATTAAAATTGGGATCGGGAAAACTAAAAGGATTTAAAAGCCGTGGCCTCACTCATGCACTCGACACACATTTCTGGTGGTTCGTGGGACGAGAAAGTCATATTTCATGTCATGACCAACCGAATTAATGATTTGAACAACTTCATCTAACCATGTAATGATATAAGTGGTTTTATGTTTATAGTTGACGGAAAATGTATGAGTAACGGATGATGGAAAATGTATGAGTAACGGATGATGGAAAATGTATGAGTAACGGATGATGGAAAATGTACGAGTAGGATTTTTTTCTGGTTTCTCCAGGAATTTTATTCGCCTATTTGAAAGTCAAAATTAAATTGGGACTCACGTTTTACAGACGAGTCATTTGAAATACTTGTGCTATATGTTACTTCGTTCAAAATGTCTGATTAAAAGTTAGTTTCAACCTCCCTTACCCCCTCAAAGATGTTCAAAACGAGCGAGGATGACGGCACCATTTAGCATGGAGTTAAGGGAACACGGAATCTATGCGTAATATATGTTCCCGCACAGGAACCCCCTTACATAGAAACAATTGAAAAAAAGTTCATAAAGCAAAGTTGAAGTTGCAGAAGAAAGTCAGAGGGGCTGAAAAACAGGACAGCAGTGAACAGAAAAAAGATGGTCCTTAACAAAACACTCACAAAAAACAAAACCTTTAATTTCAACAAAGAGACGGTCTTCTTATTTCTCAGCTTAGGACCTCACATTATCCCCTCATTCAAAATATTTCTTGTAAAACTGAAAACCAATTTGTAATTTTAAACTGTGGAAAACAGGAGCAGATTATTATACATGGTGAAAACTTGAGAACCTGAGAAAACATTCTGACATTTTCTAGCCCAAACATTACTCATTTAAGGTTGAAGTTACCAAATTACTTGAGTACTGAAAAAAATATTTTTGTTGCAAACAATTTCCACATAATTGGAATTTACCCGCAGAAGTGTCTCTGTCTCCACAACGGCCGCACAGTAGCGTGTCTCCGACGTGTCTCGACATGCACCCGACATGTTCGGACGCGCTGCGTGACCGGGAGCGTGTTTGAGACGCGTCTTTTGCGTCTAAGGCGTCGGTGTGGAACGTAGACGTGACATCGTCATGAAAACCGGTTTCTGTCAAAAACAACAGAGAATTTTGCTTGTACTTACAACTAGTCTTAAGTTCAGGCCTAGTACCTGCGACTAGTCACAAGTTCAGGCCAAGTACCTGCGACTAGTCCCAAGTTCAGGCCAAGTACCGGCGACTAGTCCCAAGTTCAGGCCAAGTACCTGCGACTAGTCCCAAGTTCAGGCCAAGTACCTGCGACTAGTCCCAAGTTCAGGCCAAGTACCGGCGACTAGTCCCAAGTTCAGGCCAAGTACCTGCGACTAGTCACAAGTTCAGGCCAAGTACCTGCGACTAGTCACAAGTTCAGGCCAAGTACCGGCGACTAGTCCCAAGTTCAGGCCAAGTACCGGCGACTAGTCCCAAGTTCAGGCCAAGTACCGGCGACTAGTCCCAAGTTCAGGCCAAGTACTTGCGACTAGTCACAAGTTCAGGCCAAGTACCGGCGACTAGTCCCAAGTTCAGGCCAAGTACCGGCGACTAGTCCCAAGTTCAGGCCAAGTACCGGCGACTAGTCCCAAGTTCAGGCCAAGTACCTGCGACTAGTCACAAGTTCAGGCCAAGTACCTGCGACTAGTCCCAAGTTCAGGCCACGTACCTGCGACTAGTCCCAAGTTCAGGCCAAGTACCTACGACTAGTAAAGTTCATATCATTTTGTGTTCTATCCACGGACTACAATTTCTGACAAAGAAATACATTTCTCGTCGGCTAAAGCAAGTTTCTATTCCGTACTAAATGTTTCTGACTAACTATTAGCCGACCTCTGTGTGAATCTAGGCAGCTTTTCGCTTCTGAAGCATTCCTTTGGTGTGCGGTGAGCTATGTTCCGACTACAGTTGGAGGTCAATTTTCTCATCATAATTTTTAGCAGTTTTTAAATAATCATAATGATGATTATAGTTATTATTTTATATTCCAAGTTTGCAAGAACAACAATTAGGTTCAGTTTTTTTCAATGTAATTATTGGCAGTTTTTAAAAAGAATTTTTATGATGATGTTAGCTCTTATTATTGAACTTAGTTCGCGACAGCAGCCTTTCTCACTAAAATAATCAAGAATTCTATGACAATCATCATCTTAATCTCTATAGTTATTATCATGGGGTTCCTAGTTCAACTACAGCAGACAACCTGCATAAAAGAACTATTGTAAATTTTTGACAACTAAAAATACACGTGTAGTTTTTTCCACATTCGGAAAATATAAACAAAACTTTTATTTCGTACGACACCTCAAAACGATTTCATTCATTGGATATTTTTCTTTTGGGACAGTTTTCTTTGACTTTTCTTTAATTCGATTTAATTATCCATTTATTTCAGGGTGCCAAGTTGCACTTGAGGTTTGATGTTTTTAGCGTCGCCGGTAAAATGAAAACCTCTACTCTACCTCAAATACACTTGGCACAAGTCAACCGTACAGCTGGCAGAACAGTCCACCGTACAGCTGGCACAACAGTCCACCGTACAGCTGGCAGAACAGTCAACCGTACAGCTGGCACAAGTCAACCGTACAGCTGGCAGAACAGTCAACCGTACAGCTGGCACAACAGTCCACCGTACAGCTGGCACAACAGTCAACCGTACAGCTGGCACAACAGTCTACCGTACAGCTGGCACAACAGTCAACCGTACAGCTGGCACAACAGTCAACCGTACAGCTGGCACAACAGTCAACCGTACAGCTGGCACAACAGTCAACCGTACAGCTGGCACAACAGTCAACCGTACAGCTGGCACAACAGTCTACCGTACAGCTGGCACAACAGTCCACCGTACAGCTGGCACAACAGTCCACCGTACAGCTGGCACAACAGTCCACCGTACAGCTGGCACAACAGTCAACCGTACAGCTGGCACAACAGTCAACCGTACAGCTGGCACAACAGTCAACCGTACAGCTGGCACAACAGTCTACCGTACAGCTGGCACAACAGTCCACCGTACAGCTGGCACAACAGTCCACCGTACAGCTGGCACAACAGTCCACCGTACAGCTGGCACAACAGTCCACCGTACAGCTGGCACAACAGTCCACCGTACAGCTGGCACAACAGTCCACCGTACAGCTGGCACAACAGTCCACCGTACAGCTGGCACAACAGTCCACCGTACAGCTGGCACAACAGTCCACCGTACAGCTGGCACAACAGTCCACCGTACAGCTGGCACAACAGTCCACCGTACAGCTGGCACAACAGTCCACCGTACAGCTGGCACAACAGTCAACCGTACAGCTGGCACAACAGTCAACCGTACAGCTGGCACAACAGTCAACCGTACAGCTGGCACAACAGTCAACCATACAGCTGGCACAACAGTCCACCGTACAGCTGGCACAACAGTCCACCGTACAGCTGGCACAACAGTCCACCGTACAGCTGGCACAACAGTCCACCGTACAGCTGGCAGAACAGTCAACCGTACAGCTGGCACAACAGTCAACCGTACAGCTGGCACAACAGTCAACCGTACAGCTGGCACAACAGTCAACCGTACAGCTGGCACAACAGTCAACCGTACAGCTGGCACAACAGTCAACCGTACAGCTGGCACAACAGTCAACCGTACAGCTGGCACAACAGTCAACCGTACAGCTGGCACAACAGTCAACCGTACAGCTGGCACAACAGTCTACCGTACAGCTGGCAGAACAGTCAACCGTACAGCTGGCACAACAGTCAACCGTACAGCTGGCACAACAGTCAACCGTACAGCTGGCACAACAGTCAACCGTACAGCTGGCACAACAGTCAACCGTACAGCTGGCAGAACAGTCAACCGTACAGCTGGCACAACAGTCAACCGTACAGCTGGCAGAACAGTCAACCGTACAGCTGGCAGAACAGTCAACCGTACAGCTGGCAGAACAGTCAACCGTACAGCTGGCACAACAGTCAACCGTACAGCTGGCACAACAGTCAACCGTACAGCTGGCACAACAGTCAACCGTACAGCTGGCACAACAGTCAACCGTACAGCTGGCACAACAGTCAACCGTACAGCTGGCACAACAGTCAACCGTACAGCTGGCACAACAGTCAACCGTACAGCTGGTACAACAGTCAACCGTACAGCTGGCACAACAGTCAACCGTACAGCTGGCACAACAGTCAACCGTACAGCTGGCACAACAGTCAACCGTACAGCTGGCACAACAGTCAACCGTACAGCTGGCACAACAGTCAACCGTACAGCTGGCACAACAGTCAACCGTACAGCTGGCACAACAGTCAACCGTACAGCTGGCACAACAGTCAACCGTACAGCTGGCACAACAGTCAACCGTACAGCTGGCACAACAGTCAACCGTACAGCTGGCACAACAGTCCACCGTACAGCTGGCACAACAGTCCACCGTACAGCTGGCACAACAGTCCACCGTACAGCTGGCACAACAGTCCACCGTACAGCTGGCACAACAGTCCACCGTACAGCTGGCACAACAGTCAACCGTACAGCTGGCAGAACAGTCAACCGTACAGCTGGCACAACAGTCAACCGTACAGCTGGCACAACAGTCTACCGTACAGCTGGCACAACAGTCTACCGTACAGCTGGCAGAACAGTCTACCGTACAGCTGGCACAACAGTCAACCGTACAGCTGGCACAACAGTCAACCGTACAGCTGGCACAACAGTCAACCGTACAGCTGGCACAACAGTCCACCGTACAGCTGGCACAACAGTCCACCGTACAGCTGGCACAACAGTCCACCGTACAGCTGGCACAACAGTCCACCGTACAGCTGGCACAACAGTCCACCGTACAGCTGGCACAACAGTCCACCGTACAGCTGGCACAACAGTCCACCGTACAGCTGGCACAACAGTCAACCGTACAGCTGGCACAACAGTCAACCGTAAAGCTGGCACAACAGTCAACCGTACAGCTGGCACAACAGTCAACCGTACAGCTGTCAGAACAGTCAACCGTACAGCTGGCTGAACAGTCAACCGTACTGCTGGCAGAACAGTCAACCGTACTGCTGGCAAAACAGTCAACCGTACTGCTGGCAGAACAGTCAACCATACTGCTGGCAGAACAGTCAACCGTACAGCTGGCAGAACAGTCAACCGTACAGCTGGCAGAACAGTCAACCGTACAGCTGGCAGAACAGTCAACTGTACAGCTGGCAGAACAGTCAACCGTACAGCTGGCAGAACAGTCAACCGTACAGTTGGCAGAACAGTCAACCGTACAGCTAATAGAACAGTCAACCGTACAGCTGACAGAACAGTCAACCGTACAGCTGACAGAACAGTCAACCGTACAGCTGGCAGAACAGTCAACTGTACAGCTGGCAGAACAGTCAACCGTACTGCTGGCAGAACAGTCAACCGTACAGCTGGCAGAACAGTCAACCGTACAGCTGGCAGAACAGTCAACTGTACAGCTGGCAGAACAGTCAACTGTACAGCTGGCAGAACAGTCAACTGTACAGCTGGCAGAACAGTCAACCGTACTGCTGGCAGAACAGTCAACCGTACAGCTGGCACAACAGTCTACCGTACAGCTGGCACAAGTCAACCGTACAGCTGGCAAAAGTCAACCGTACAGCTGGCACAACAGTCAACCGTACTGCTGGCAGAACAGTCAACCGTACTGCTGGCAGAACAGTCAACCGTACTGCTGGCAGAACAGTCAACCGTACTGCTGGCAGAATAGTCAACCGTACTGCTGGCAGAACAGTCAACCGTACTGCTGGCAGAATAGTCAACCGTACTGCTGGCAGAACAGTCAACCGTACTGCTGGCAGAATAGTCAACCGTACTGCTAGCAGAATAGTCAACCGTACTGCTGGCATAACAGTCAACCGTACCCGCAGAAGAGAAGGATTCACAGCTCCTGCGCCTCCGGCCGTCGTCCAGACGTAGCACGTCTGCCAGATGCGCGATGTACGCAGTTGCCAGCGTCAGCACGTCCAACTGCACGCCCAATTTAGCATGTATTTTCGCTAGGTTTAGTGTTCATGCTAACTAGAGCACGCTAATTTGTGCTAGATTTCTAGTTGTGTAGTGACACCATTGTGCGTTTGTTGTGTAGTCAGGTTTCTGTCACGCTAGACAGGGGCTGTCACGCTAGACAGGAGCCGTGGCGCTAGACAGGGGCTGTCACGCTAGACAGGAGCCGTGGCGCTAGACAGAGGTAAAACGGACTAGGATAGAATTCGGAATAGGATAGCTAGATAGGAACAGACAGGTTAGCTAGACATGGTGGAAAGAAACGGTAAGTTCAGAAAGACGTTGTGCAACAAGAGAAAAGTTGAGGAAGAAAGTAGTTGGTGCTGAAAAATTGGTTTGCACTCAACCGAAAAAAATATGGTCCGTAACAAAACAAAAACATTTGATAGCAGTAAAAAGAAGGCCTACCTAATTCTCAGCTTGGAACCTCACATTTTCCCTCTGGGAGCGTTAATACCCGTCGATACAATAGCCGTATCTCCCTGTAAAAACTAACCATGTGTACAAATAAGACTATTCACAAACACACCCGTCATATACCGCATGGCGCATAAAGAAGTAAACCCAACTTTAAAATTTAATAACTTTGGACTAAGAAATTTCAGTTTTATTTGTTGCATTGCACACAGAGATATGTATCCTGACTACAAAGCTTTATGTCTGAGTATAAATAAAGTCTGAGTTGTCTGAAATTGTACCTTTAAATGTAAATTTTCAAGCATCCAAACCTATCGGCATGCAACTAACAACGGAGCAGCGCATTTTTACCAAGAACGCCTACGTGGGAGCGAAGAGTTTAAAGAAAGTTCAGAATCAATTGGAACAGAGATTCCCTGAAAGAATCTTTTACTGTTGTGCATTATTAAGTGGATCCGTATAACTCGTTCTTTAGAATAATACTACTATGACCTTTTAAATCTCATTACTGATACAGCCCTTCTCTCGTTAATGATACAACCCTTCTCTCGTTAATGATACAGCCCTTCCCTCATTACTGATACAACCCTTACCTCATTACTGATACAGCCCTTCTCTCGTTAATGATACAACCCTTCTCTCGTTAATGATACAGCCCTTCCCTCATTACTGATACAACCCTTACCTCATTACTGATACAGCCCTTACCTCATTACTGATACAGCCTTTCTCTCATTACTGATACAACCCTTCTCTCGTTAATGATACAACCCTTCTCTCATTACTGATACAACCCTTCTCTCGTTAATGATACAGCCCTTCCCTCATTACTGATACAGCCCTTCTCTCGTTAATGATACAGCCCTTCCCTCATTACTGATACAGCCCTTACCTCATTACTGATACAACCCTTCTCTCGTTAATGATACAACCCTTCTCTCATTACTGATACAACCCTTCTCTCATTACTGATACAACCCTTCTCTCATTACTGATACAGCCCTTCTCTCATTACTGATACAGCCCTTCTCTCATTACTGATACAGCCCTTCTCTCATTACTGATACAGCCCTTCTCTCATTACTGATACAGCCCTTCTCTCATTACTGATACAGCCCTTCTCTCATTACTGATACAGCCCTTCTCTCATTACTGATACAGCCCTTCTCTCATTACTGATACAGCCCTTCTCTCATTACTGATACAGCCCTTCTCTCATTACTGATACAGCCCTTCTCTCATTACTGATACAGCCCTTCTCTCATTACTGATACAGCCCTTCTCTCATTACTGATACAGCCCTTCTCTCATTACTGATACAACCCTTCTCTCATTACTGATACAACCCTTCTCTCGTTAATGATACAACCCTTCTCTCGTTACTGATACAACCCTTCTCTCGTTACTGATACAACCCTTCTCTCATTACTGATACAACCCTTCTCTCATTACTGATACAACCCTTCTCTCATTACTGATACAACCCTTCTCTCGTTAATGATACAACCCTTCTCTCATTACTGATACAACCCTTCTCTCGTTAATGATACAACCCTTCTCTCATTACTGATACAACCCTTCTCTCGTTAATGATACAACCCTTCTCTCATTACTGATACAACCCTTCTCTCATTACTGATACAACCCTTCTCTCATTACTGATACAACCCTTCTCTCGTTAATGATACAACCCTTCTCTCGTTACTGATACAACCCTTCTCTCATTACTGATACAACCCTTCTCTCATTACTGATACAACCCTTCTCTCATTACTGATACAACCCTTCTCTCATTACTGATACAACCCTTCTCTCGTTAATGATACAACCCTTCTCTCGTTACTGATACAACCCTTCTCTCATTACTGATACAACCCTTCTCTCATTACTGATACAACCCTTCTCTCGTTAATGATACAACCTTTCTCTCGTTAATGATACAACCCTTCTCTCATTACTGATACAACCCTTCTCTCATTACTGATACAACCCTTCTCTCGTTAATGATACAACCCTTCTCTCGTTAATGATACAACCCTTCTCTCATTACTGATACAACCCTTCTCTCGTTACTGATACAACCCTTCTCTCATTACTGATACAACCCTTCTCTCATTACTGATACAACCCTTCTCTCATTACTGATACAACCCTTCTCTCGTTAATGATACAACCCTTCTCTCGTTACTGATACAATCCTTCTCTCATTACTGATACAACCCTTCTCTCGTTAATGATACAACCCTTCTCTCGTTAATGATACAACCCTTCTCTCATTACTGATACAACCCTTCTCTCGTTAATGATACAACCCTTCTCTCGTTACTGATACAACCCTTCTCTCGTTACTGATACAACCCTTCTCTCGTTACTGATACAATCCTTCTCTCGTTACTGATACAACCCTTCTCTCATTACTGATACAACCCTTCTCTCATTACTGATACAACCCTTCTCTCGTTACTGATACAACCCTTCTCTCGTTACTGATACAACCCTTCTCTCGTTACTGATACAATCCTTCTCTCGTTACTGATACAACCCTTCTCTCGTTACTGATACAACCCTTCTCTCGTTACTGATACAACCCTTCTCTCGTTACTGATACAATCCTTCTCTCGTTACTGATACAACCCTTCTCTCATTACTGATACAACCCTTCTCTCATTACTGATACAACCCTTCTCTCGTTACTGATACAACCCTTCTCTCGTTACTGATACAACCCTTCTCTCGTTACTGATACAATCCTTCTCTCGTTACTGATACAACCCTTCTCTCATTACTGATACAATCCTTCTCTCGTTACTGATACAACCCTTCTCTCGTTACTGATACAATCCTTCTCTCATTACTGATACAACCCTTCTCTCGTTAATGATACAACCCTTCTCTCGTTAATGATACAACCCTTCTCTCATTACTGATACAACCCTTCTCTCGTTAATGATACAACCCTTCTCTCGTTACTGATACAACCCTTCTCTCATTACCGATACAACCCTTCTCTCATTACTGATACAACCCTTCTCTCGTTACTGATACAACCCTTCTCTCGTTACTGATACAACCCTTCTCTCATTACTGATACAACCCTTCTCTCATTACTGATACAACCCTTCTCTCGTTACTGATACAACCCTTCTCTCGTTACTGATACAATCCTTCTCTCATTACTGATACAACCCTTCTCTCGTTAATGATACAACCCTTCTCTCGTTAATGATACAACCCTTCTCTCGTTACTGATACAACCCTTCTCTCATTACTGATACAACCCTTCTCTCGTTAATGATACAACCCTTCTCTCATTACTGATACAGCCCTTCTCTCGTTACTGATACAACCCTTCTCTCATTACTGATACAACCCTTCTCTCGTTAATGATACAACCCTTCTCTCGTTACTGATACAACCCTTCTCTCGTTACTGATACAACCCTTCTCTCGTTACTGATACAATCCTTCTCTCATTACTGATACAACCCTTCTCTCGTTAATGATACAACCCTTCTCTCGTTAATGATACAACCCTTCTCTCGTTACTGATACAATCCTTCTCTCATTACTGATACAACCCTTCTCTCGTTAATGATACAACCCTTCTCTCGTTAATGATACAACCCTTCTCTCGTTACTGATACAACCCTTCTCTCATTACTGATACAACCCTTCTCTCATTACTGATACAGCCCTTCTCTCGTTACTGATACAACCCTTCTCTCATTACTGATACAACCCTTCTCTCATTACTGATACAACCCTTCTCTCGTTACTGATACAACCCTTCTCTCGTTACTGATACAATCCTTCTCTCGTTAATGATACAACCCTTCTCTCGTTAATGATACAACCCTTCTCTCGTTACTGATACAACCCTTCTCTCATTACTGATACAACCCTTCTCTCATTACTGATACAGCCCTTCTCTCGTTACTGATACAACCCTTCTCTCATTACTGATACAACCCTTCTCTCGTTAATGATACAACCCTTCTCTCGTTACTGATACAACCCTTCTCTCATTACTGATACAACCCTTCTCTCATTACTGATACAACCCTTCTCTCATTACTGATACAACCCTTCTCTCATTACTGATACAACCCTTCTCTCGTTAATGATACAACCCTTCTCTCGTTACTGATACAACCCTTCTCTCGTTACTGATACAACCCTTCTCTCATTACTGATACAACCCTTCTCTCATTACTGATACAACCCTTCTCTCATTACTGATACAACCCTTCTCTCATTACTGATACAACCCTTCTCTCATTACTGATACAACCCTTCTCTCATTACTGATACAACCCTTCTCTCATTACTGATACAACCCTTCTCTCATTACTGATACAACCCTTCTCTCGTTAATGATACAACCCTTCTCTCGTTACTGATACAACCCTTCTCTCGTTACTGATACAACCCTTCTCTCATTACTGATACAACCCTTCTCTCGTTAATGATACAACCCTTCTCTCGTTACTGATACAACCCTTCTCTCATTACTGATACAACCCTTCTCTCGTTAATGATACAACCCTTCTCTCGTTAATGATACAACCCTTCTCTCGTTACTGATACAACCCTTCTCTCATTACTGATACAACCCTTCTCTCGTTAATGATACAACCCTTCTCTCATTACTGATACAACCCTTCTCTCGTTACTGATACAACCCTTCTCTCGTTACTGATACAGCCCTTCTCTCATTACTGATACAACCCTTCTCTCATTACTGATACAACCCTTCTCTCATTACTGATACAACCCTTCTCTCATTACTGATACAACCCTTCTCTCGTTACTGATACAACCCTTCTCTCGTTACTGATACAGCCCTTCTCTCATTACTGATACAACCCTTCTCTCATTACTGATACAACCCTTCTCTCATTACTGATACAACCCTTCTCTCGTTACTGATACAACCCTTCTCTCGTTACTGATACAGCCCTTCTCTCATTACTGATACAACCCTTCTCTCATTACTGATACAACCCTTCTCTCGTTAATGATACAACCCTTCTCTCATTACTGATACAACCCTTCTCTCGTTACTGATACAACCCTTCTCTCGTTACTGATACAACCCTTCTCTCGTTACTGATACAACCCTTCTCTCGTTACTGATACAACCCTTCTCTCATTACTGATACAACCCTTCTCTCGTTACTGATACAACCCTTCTCTCATTACTGATACAACCCTTCTCTCGTTACTGATACAACCCTTCTCTCGTTAATGATACAACCCTTCTCTCATTACTGATACAACCCTTCTCTCGTTACTGATACAACCCTTCTCTCATTACTGATACAGCCCTTCTCTCGTTACTGATACAACCCTTCTCTCATTACTGATACAACCCTTCTCTCGTTACTGATACAACCCTTCTCTCATTACTGATACAACCCTTCTCTCATTACTGATACAACCCTTCTCTCATTACTGATACAACTCTTCTCTCATTACTGATACAACCCTTCTCTCGTTACTGATACAACCCTTCTCTCGTTACTGATACAACCCTTCTCTCATTACTGATACAACCCTTCTCTCGTTAATGATACAACCCTTCTCTCATTACTGATACAACCCTTCTCTCGTTACTGATACAATCCTTCTCTCATTACTGATACAACCCTTCTCTCGTTACTGATACAACCCTTCTCTCATTACTGATACAGCCCTTCTCTCATTACTGATACAATCCTTCTCTCATTACTGATACAACCCTTCTCTCGTTACTGATACAACCCTTCTCTCATTACTGATACAACCCTTCTCTCGTTACTGATACAATCCTTCTCTCATTACTGATACAACCCTTCTCTCATTACTGATACAACCCTTCTCTCATTACTGATACAACCCTTCTCTCATTACTGATACAACCCTTCTCTCATTAATGATACAACCCTTCTCTCATTACTGATACAACCCTTCTCTCATTACTGATACAACCCTTCTCTCGTTACTGATACAACCCTTCTCTCATTACTGATACAACCCTTCTCTCGTTACTGATACAACCCTTCTCTCATTACTGATACAACCCTTCTCTCGTTACTGATACAACCCTTCTCTCATTACTGATACAACCCTTCTCTCGTTACTGATACAACCCTTCTCTCATTACTGATACAACCCTTCTCTCATTACTGATACAACCCTTCTCTCGTTACTGATACAACCCTTCTCTCATTACTGATACAACCCTTCTCTCGTTACTGATACAACCCTTCTCTCATTACTGATACAACCCTTCTCTCATTACTGATACAACCCTTCTCTCATTACTGATACAACTCTTCTCTCATTACTGATACAACCCTTCTCTCGTTACTGATACAACCCTTCTCTCGTTACTGATACAACCCTTCTCTCATTACTGATACAACCCTTCTCTCGTTAATGATACAACCCTTCTCTCATTACTGATACAACCCTTCTCTCGTTACTGATACAATCCTTCTCTCATTACTGATACAACCCTTCTCTCGTTACTGATACAACCCTTCTCTCATTACTGATACAGCCCTTCTCTCATTACTGATACAACCCTTCTCTCATTACTGATACAACCCTTCTCTCGTTACTGATACAACCCTTCTCTCATTACTGATACAACCCTTCTCTCATTACTGATACAACCCTTCTCTCATTACTGATACAACCCTTCTCTCGTTACTGATACAATCCTTCTCTCATTACTGATACAACCCTTCTCTCGTTACTGATACAACCCTTCTCTCATTACTGATACAACCCTTCTCTCGTTACTGATACAACCCTTCTCTCATTACTGATACAACCCTTCTCTCATTACTGATACAACCCTTCTCTCATTACTGATACAACTCTTCTCTCATTACTGATACAACCCTTCTCTCATTACCGATACAACCCTTCTCTCAGTACTGATACAACCCTTCTCTCATTACTGATACAACCCTTCTCTCATTACTGATACAACCCTTCTCTCATTACTGTTACAACCCTTCTCTCGTTAATGATACAACCCTTCTCTCATTACTGATACAACCCTTCTCTCATTACTGATACAACCCTTCTCTCATTACTGATACAACCCTTCTCTCATTACTGTTACAACCCTTCTCTCGTTAATGATACAACCCTTCTCTCATTACTGATACAACCCTTCTCTCATTACTGTTACAACCCTTCTCTCGTTAATGATACAACCCTTCTCTCATTACTGATACAACCCTTCTCTCATTACTGATACAACCCTTCTCTCATTACTGATACAACCCTTCTCTCATTACTGATACAACCCTTCTCTCATTACTGTTACAACCCTTCTCTCGTTAATGATACAACCCTTCTCTCATTACTGATACAACCCTTCTCTCATTACTGATACAACCCTTCTCTCATTAATGATACAACCCTTCTCTCATTACTGATACAACCCTTCTCTCATTAATGATACAACCCTTCTCTCATTACTGATACAACTCTTCTCTCATTACTGATACAACCCTTCTCTCATTACTGATACAACCCTTCTCTCATTACTGATACAACCCTTCTCTCATTACTGATACAACCCTTCTCTCATTACTGATACAACCCTTCTCTCGTTAATGATACAACCCTTCTCTCATTACTGATACAACCCTTCTCTCATTACTGATACAGCCCTTCTCTCATTACTGTTACAACCCTTCTCTCATTACTGATACAACCCTTCTCTCGTCAATGATACAACCCTTCTCTCGTTAATGATTCAACCAATTTTAATGTGACTTATGATTTAAGGGAAAAAAAATTCTCCACCTAATACAAAAACGCAATTCAATTATCTTCATTCACTGTAGAGCTATTAAAATTTAATTTTTCTTTTAATTTTTTATGGTCCATACGGCATAGCACCTAATTCTCAACACTTTTATGGTCCATACGGTATAGCACCTAATTCTCAACACTTTTATGGTCCATACGGTATAGCACCTAATTCTCAACACTTTTATGGTCCCTACGGTATAGCACCTAATTCTCAACACTTTTATGGTCCATACGGTATAGCACCTAATTCTCAACACTTTTATGGTCCATACGGCATAGCACCTAATTCTCAACACTTTTATGGTCCATACGGTATAGCACCTAATTCTCAACACTTTTATGGTCCATACGGTATAGCACCTAATTCTCAACACTTTTATGGTCCATACGGTATAGCACCTAATTCTCAACACTTTTATGGTCCATACGGCATAGCACCTAATTCTCAACACTTTTATGGTCCATACGGTATAGCACCTAATTCTCAACACTTTTATGGTCCATACGGTATAGCACCTAATTCTCAACACTTTTCTCTACCTCACCCAACAGTCCTCGCTCTCTACATCCCTTAGCCAACGTTAGATCGACGTCAACATGAGTTAAATACGAACAACGTATGTTAGAAGCATGAGACGAAATTTTGCTACGTAAATTGGAGGGCAAATATGCAGAGTGTCCTAACCCACAAAACACAGAATTTTGGGACACTCAAGTTAGAGGCGTGGTGGTCATCGCAGGGTTGCCAAACTGGCTTTTCCTAGCCAAGTTACTAACTAGGAACTGAACTAGGAACTAGGCCCCTCTGCCTGCAAGACATCTACGCCGCTATGAGGTGAAATTATCACTTAATCCACTCTCCAGTTTTGACCTCTGATTTGTGGGTTAGGGCACTCTGCATGTTTGCTCTCCAATTGTACTTTTGAACACTTAAAGCAAGTTTCTATAGGGCAGCGGAGGTTATTTAATTTGATCTTCCTGACCCCCTACCTCCTCCAGGCCCCAACCCTCATTTCCCCCCAGGCCCCCCAACCCTCATTCCCCCCAGGCCCTAACCCTCATTTCCCCCCAGGCCCCCCAACCCTCATTCCCCCCAGGCCACAACCCTCATTTCCCCCAGGCCCCATCCCTCATTTCCCCCAGGCCCTCTCCCTAACCCTCATTCCTACCTCCCCACCTCCCTCACTCCCCAGCTCTCATCCCCTCCACTCCCCAACCCTCTTCCCCCCATTCCTCACCCCTTACCCCACCTTGGCGAGCTTGGTGCGGGGCGGCACGGCGGGGATGGCCTGCTGCAGGAGGAGGAAGGCCTGCCGCAGGTCCTGTACGCGACAGCGCTGCCGTACCGCGCCCCCCGCCCGCCTCCTGCTGGGGGCTGCTGCTGGTGCTGTGCTGCTTCTGATTCTGTGCGAGTTGGTGGTATATTTTATAAATATGATACGAATATATACTTATATATATTTTATATATAATACGACTTTATATTTATGTGTTTCATATATGAAACGATAATATATTTATAAGTTTCATATATAATACGATTTTAAATTTATGTGTTTCATACATGATACGATTATATACATATTTATATGTTTCATATGTAATATAATTATATATTGATGTATTTAATATATTTTTTAATAATGTACTTATATATTTTATAAATAATACAATTATATATTTATGGTTTTCATATGTAATACAATTATATAGTAATATATTCCAGATTTGATTGTAACTTAGTTAAAGCCTCCCTAACCGCTAATAAAAATAAAAGTATCGAAGAGAGGAAGGAGTGAGGCACTATTTAGTGTGGAGTTAAGGGAACGCGGAATCTATGCAGAAAGGGCATAGAAACAGTAAGCTGAGAAAAAAGTTTATGAAACAAGATCAAAGTTGAAGAAGAAAGTACGAAGTGCTGAAAAACAGGACAGCAGTGAACAGAAAAAAAGATGGTCCTTAACATGACAAAAACACTATTTCAACAAAAAGAAGGCCTACCTAACTCTCAGCCCGTGCCCTCACACATTAATATCTTTCATATATATTATAATTATATATTAATATAGTTCATATATGATACATAATATAATTATGCATTAATACACTATGCACATATTTGGTGCACATTACATAGGATTAGGCAGAAAATGCACTCTTGAAACGTAAATTCCCCTTTCGAACATATGAAGCATGTTCGGATTGAGCTTGGAAAGGTAGTTTTGACGAGTAGTTATCACTTTCGAACGTACGAAGAATATTTGAATAAAGGGTAAAAGTTAATCTAAAAAGGTAAATTTAAAACGTAAATTCATCTTTCGAACACGGAGCATTTTAAATTAGGCTTAAAAGGAAGTTTTGCAACGTAGACATTAGTTTCAAAAAACCTAATATAATTATTTTGTCTAGTATTATTTTTGTTGTTAATTTACAGCTAGAAAATCCGTCGTTGTTAGTTAAAAACTTTGGCAAACAACATTTTTAAGCACCGCAGTTTGTATTGAGACTTAGGGGTTACTTTTGAAGTTGTATTTCATTTGCTCAACTTAATCGATGTTGTTGGGTTCCAGCTTGAAAATCTAAATAAATATGTTACTTGAAAACGATGAATAAAACATACTTGAATAAAGCAGGAAACTTAGATATTTCTTTGCATAATGTCATTTAATTACCTTTTGGTGTATAGCAGATTTAGAAAATTTGTAAGCGCTAATTTTGAAATGTAGATTTCACCTTTGAAAATGTTAATATTTTTTTTGCAGACCAGTATTTTGAATTAAGCATGATACGTAATTTTAAAATGTAGATTTTAATCTCGAGAAATTTAATTTAATTACTTTGTGAGATAGCACGTTTAAGTGAACAGGTTTCCTGCGAACCAACCGGTGGTGACTGAGGGGATTTTCATTATGCTGCTGACCTACCAAGCAGTCACTGTTTCAATTTTTATAAATACTTGATGAATGGTAAATAAAGGCACGATCCACTTAATGTTTGCTACCCTCCCAATTGTTTTCTGCAATTGACCTAAAGTTTGAGTTGAATCCTGAACTTCAGTTTAACCAACCGCAAGTGACGTGTTAAGTAAATACAGTATTTCTGAAATGCACATGTTACTCTTGAACATTTTTAATTCTTGTGTGGATTGAAATCAATGTTCCGGTTTGGAAAGCTCCGTATGTTAGTTGGGAAAAAAACTCAAGGCATGTTTGAACTGAACATAAAATAAAATTTTGAAACATTTTGTTTTTTTTTGGAAATAGTGCTTCAAGAACTAGGTAGACAATAACGTTCAAATGAAGCACAAGATTTTCTCCAACGGAATAATCACAAATAGATTAAAATTAAATTAAAAAAGTTGAAAGTTAAATTAAATGTTTGAAATTTGTTTCAAATTTCATCAAAACAATTCAAAGTTCCGTACAATATCAAATATAAAATTTTAAGAAAATATATCTGACATCTGCACTCTGTAGGGAATATAAATTAAAAAAAAGGCATTATTAAAAATATTCGTCTCTCGATGACGCGTAACAAAAGCGACAGAGTTATTTGTAATAAATTGCGAATATAGAACCTCTGAGTTATTTTAAAACCTTAACTTTAGCGTAACTGGTAACATATTCCAGTACCCTCGCATTCCAGTACACCCTCGCATTCCAGTACACCCTCGCATTCCAGTACACCCTCGCATTCCAGTACACCCTCGCATTCCAGTACACCCTCGCATTCCAGTACACCCTCGCATTCCAGTACACCCTCGCATTCCAGTACACCCTCGCATTCCAGTACACCCTCGCATTCCAGTACACCCTCGCATTCCAGTACACCCTCGCATTCCAGTACACCCTCGCATTCCAGTACACCCTCGCATTCCAGTACCCCCTCGCATTCCAGTACACCCTCGCATTCCAGTGCACCCTCGCATTCCAGTGCACCCTCGCATTCCAGTGCACCCTCGCATTCCAGTGCACCCTCGCATTCCAGTGCACCCTCGCATTCCAGTGCACCCTCGCATTCCAGTACACCCTCGCATTCCAGTACACCCTCGCATTCCAGTACACCCTCGCATTCCAGTACACCCTCGCATTCCAGTACACCCTCGCATTCCAGTACACCCTCGCATTCCAGTACACCCTCGCATTCCAGTACACCCTCGCATTCCAGTACACCCTCGCATTCCAGTACACCCTCGCATTCCAGTACACCCTCGCATTCCAGTACACCCTCGCATTCCAGTACACCCTCGCATTCCAGTACACCCTCGCATACCAGTGCACCCTCGCATACCAGTGCACCCTCGCATTCCAGTGCACCCTCGCATTCCAGTGCACCCTCGCATTCCAGTGCACCCTCGCATTCCAGTGCACCCTCGCATTCCAGTACACCCTCGCATTCCAGTACACCCTCGCATTCCAGTACACCCTCGCATTCCAGTACACCCTCGCATTCCAGTACACCCTCGCATTCCAGTACACCTTCGCATTCCAGTACACCCTCGCATTCCAGTACACCCTCGCATTCCAGTACACCCTCGCATTCCAGTACCCTCGCATTCCAGTACACCCTCGCATTCCAGTACACCCTCGCATTCCAGTACACCCTCGCATTCCAGTACACCCTCGCATTCCAGTACACCCTCGCATTCCAGTACACCCTCGCATTCCAGTACACCCCCGCATTCCAGTACACCCCCGCATTCCAGTACACCCCCGCATTCCAGTACACCCTCGCATTCCAGTACACCCTCGCATTCCAGTACACCCTCGCATTCCAGTACACCCTCGCATTCCAGTACACCCTCGCATTCCAGTACACCCTCGCATTCCAGTACACCCTCGCATTCCAGTACACCCTCGCATTCCAGTACCCTCGCATTCCAGTACCCTCGCATTCCAGTACCCTCGCATTCCAGTACACCCTCGCATTCCAGTACACCCTCGCATTCCAGTACACCCTCGCATTCCAGTACACCCTCGCATTCCAGTACACCCTCGCATTCCAGTACACCCCCGCATTCCAGTACACCCCCGCATTCCAGTACACCCTCGCATTCCAGTACACCCTCGCATTCCAGTACACCCTCGCATTCCAGTACCCTCGCATTCCAGTACCCCCTCGCATTCCAGTACCCCCTCGCATTCCAGTACACCCTCGCATTCCAGTACACCCCCGCATTCCAGTACACCCTCGCATTCCAGTGCACCCTCGCATTCCAGTACACCCCCGCATTCCAGTACACCCTCGCATTCCAGTACACCCCCGCATTCCAGTACACCCTCGCATTCCAGTACCCTCGCATTCCAGTACACCCTCGCATTCCAGTACACCCTCGCATTCCAGTACACCCTCGCATTCCAGTACACCCCCGCATTCCAGTACACCCCCGCATTCCAGTACACCCTCGCATTCCAGTACACCCCCGCATTCCAGTACACCCTCGCATTCCAGTACACCCTCGCATTCCAGTACACCCCCGCATTCCAGTACACCCCCGCATTCCAGTACACCCTCGCATTCCAGTACACCCTCGCATTCCAGTACCCTCGCATTCCAGTACACCCCCGCATTCCAGTACACCCCCGCATTCCAGTACACCCTCGCATTCCAGTACACCCTCGCATTCCAGTACACCCTCGCATTCCAGTACACCCTCGCATTCCAGTACACCCCCGCATTCCAGTACACCCTCGCATTCCAGTACACCCCCGCATTCCAGTACACCCTCGAATTCCAGTACCCTCGCATTCCAGTACCCTCGCATTCCAGTACACCCTCGCATTCCAGTACACCCTCGCATTCCAGTACCCTCGCATTCCAGTACCCTCGCATTCCAGTACACCCTCGCATTCCAGTACCCTCGCATTCCAGTACACCCTCGCATTCCAGTACACCCCCGCATTCCAGTACCCTCGCATTCCAGTACCCTCGCATTCCAGTGCACCCTCGCATTCCAGTGCACCCCCGCATTCCAGTACACCCCCGCATTCCAGTACCCCCGCATTCCAGTACCCTCGCATTCCAGTACCCTCGCATTCCAGTGCACCCTCGCATTCCAGTACCCCCGCATTCCAGTACCCCCGCATTCCAGTACCCCCGCATTCCAGTACCCTCGCATTCCAGTGCACCCTCGCATTCCAGTACCCCCGCATTCCAGTACCCCCGCATTCTAGTACCCCCGCATTCCAGTACCCTTGCATTCCAGTGCACCTTCGCATTCCAGTACCCCCGCATTCCAGTGCACCCTCGCATTCCAGTACCCCCGCATTCCAGTACCCTCGCATTCCAGTGCACTCTCGCATTCCAGTACCCTCGCATTCCAGTACCCCCGCATTCCAGTACCCCCGCATTCCAGTACCCTCGCATTCCAGTGCACCCTCGCATTCCAGTACCCCCGCATTCCAGTACCCTCGCATTCCAGTGCACCCTCGCATTCCAGTACCCCCGCATTCCAGTACACCCCCGCATTCCAGTACACCCCCGCATTCCAGTACCCTCGCATTCCAGTACCCTCGCATTCCAGTACACCATCGCATTCCAGTGCACCCTCGTATTCCAGTACACCCCCGCATTCCAGTACCCTCGCATTCCAGTACACCCCCGCATTCCAGTACACCCCCGCATTCCAGTACAGCCCCGCATTCCAGTACACCCTCGTATTCCAGTACACCCCCGCATTCCAGTACACCCTCGCATTCCAGTACACCCCCGCATTCCAGTACATCCCCGCATTCCAGTACACCCCCGCATTCCAGTACACCCCCGCATTCCAGTACACCCTCGCATTCCAGTACACTCTCGCATTCCAGTACACCCCCGCATTCCAGTACACCCCCGCATTCCAGTACACCCCCGCATTCCAGTACACCCTCGCATTCCAGTACACCCCCGCATTCCAGTACACCCTCGCATTCCAGTACACCCCCGCATTCCAGTACACCCCCGCATTCCAGTACACCCTCGCATTCCAGTACACCCTCGCATTCCAGTACACCCCCGCATTCCAGTACACCCTCGCATTCCAGTACACCCCCGCATTCCAGTACACCCCCTCATTCCAGTACACCCCCGCATTCCAGTACACCCCCGCATTCCAGTACACCCCCGCATTCCAGTGCACCCCCGCATTCCAGTACACCCTCGCATTCCAGTACACCCTCGCATTCCAGTACACCCTCGCATTCCAGTACACCCTCGCATTCCAGTACACCCTCGCATTCCAGTACACCCTCGCATTCCAGTACACCCCCGCATTCCAGTACACCCTCGCATTCCAGTACACCCCCGCATTCCAGTACACCCCCGCATTCCAGTACACCCCCGCATTCCAGTACACCCCCGCATTCCAGTGCACCCCCGCATTCCAGTACACCCCCGCATTCCAGTACACCCTCGCATTCCAGTACACCCCCGCATTCCAGTGCACCCCCGCATTCCAGTACACCCTCGCATTCCAGTACACCCTCGCATTCCAGTACACCCCCGCATTCCAGTACACCCCCGCATTCCAGTACACCCCCGCATTCCAGTGCACCCCCGCATTCCAGTGCACCCCGCATTCCAGTACACCCTCGCATTCCAGTACACCCGCGCATTCCAGTACACCCTCGCATTCCAGTACACCCCCGCATTCCAGTACACCCTCGCATTTCAGTACACCCCCGCATTCCAGTACACCCCCGCATTCCAGTATACCCCCGCATTCCAGTATACCCTCGCATTCCAGTACACCCTCGCATTCCAGTACACCCCCGCATTCCAGTACACCCTCGCATTCCAGTACACCCCCGCATTCCAGTACACCCTCGCATTCCAGTACACCCCCGCATTCCAGTACACCCTCGCATTCCAGTACACCCCCGCATTCCAGTACACCCTCGCATTCCAGTACACCCCCGCATTCCAGTACACCCTCGCATTCCAGTACACCCTCGCATTCCAGTACACCCCCGCATTCCAGTACACCCCCGCATTCCAGAACCCTCATATTCCAGAACCCTCATATTCCAGTACACCCTCGTTTTCCAGCACCCTCGTATTCCAGTTCCCTCATACACAAGTACCCTCATATCCTTATATTTTAATATCATTTCAGTTCCCTTACAATCATCACTCCAGTACCCAACCAGTACCCCAGCACTCCACCAGTACTAAGCCAGTACCCCGCCATTACCTCACACGAGGGACATCCCCAGCAGGCAGTCTGGCGCAGGAGCGCCTCTTGGCCTCTGGTGTGCAATCTTTGGGGATTGGCGCGTGACGGGATTGAGGGGAGAGGCAATCTTTGGTGACTGGCGCGTGACGGGATTGTGGGGAGAGGCAATCTTTGGTGATTGGCGCGTGACGGGATTGTGGGGAGAGGCAATCTTTGGTGACTGACGCGTGACGGGATTGTGGGGAGAGGCAATCTTTGGTGACTGGCGCGTGACGGGATTGTGGGGAGAGGCAATCTTTGGTGACTGACGCGTGACGGGATTGTGGGGAGAGGCAATCTTTTGTGACTGGCGCGTGACGGGATTGTGGGGAGAGGCAATCTTTGGTGACTGACGCGTGACGGGATTGTGGGGAGAGGCAATCTTTGGTGACTGACGCGTGACGGGATTGTGAGAAGAGGCAATCTTTGGAGATTGGTGAGTGATGGGATTGTGGATGAAGACAATCTTTGGTGGTTTGGGCATAAAGAGATTGCCCGCCAAAGATATTTTCTGTGACTGGTGAGTTATTGGATTGCAGATGAAGGCAATCTGCTGTGATTGCTGCATAATGGAATTGGGAAGCAAGAAAATTTTCTTCGATTGGTTCAGGATTGAATTGCGGGTCAAGGCAATCATGTACGACTGGGGAGCAATGGGATTGCGATTCATCGATCTCTTCAACAATCGGTGCTTGATAACATTGTGGTTTACTGCGATCGTCTGCGATTGGTGAGCAGTGGAGTTGTGATTGCATTTTCATGTTTTCGGTGATTGGTTGTAGATTGCAAGATTTTTCATAATTCGATTGTCTGCCATATTCAAATAGGCTGAATAACTGCCGGCTACAGATAGGCCTGGGAATGTCGGGTTTTGGTGGATCAAAGTGCGTGTAGACTTCTTGTCTGCCTCCAGTGATTGGCAGGCCCGAATCTCCAGTGATTGGTAGTCCCGAATCTCCAGCGATTGGTAGTCCCGAATCTCCAGCGATTGGTAGTCCCGAATCTCCAGCGATCGGCAGGCCCGAATCTCCAGCGATCGGCAGGCCCGAATCTCCAGCGATCGGCAGGCCCGAATCTCCAGCGATCGGCAGGCCCGAATCTCCAGCGATCGGCAGGCCCGAATCTCCAGCGATCGGCAGGCCCGATTCTCCAGCGATCGGCAGGCCCGAATCTCCAGCGATTGGCAGGCCCGAATCTCCAGCGATTGGCAGGCCCGAATCTCCAGCGATTGGCAGGCCCGAATCTCCAGCGATTGGCAGGCCCGAATCTCCAGCGATTGGCAGGCCCGAATCTCCAGCGATTGGCAGTCCCGAATCTCCAGCGACTGGCAGTCCCGAATCTCCAGCGATTGGCAGGCCCGAATCTCCAGCGATTGGTAGTCCCGAATCTCCAGCGATTGGTAGTCCCGAATCTCCAGCGATTGGTAGTCCCGAATCTCCAGCGATTGGTAGTCCCGAATCTCCAGCGATTGGTAGTCCCGAATCTCCAGCGATTGGTAGTCCCGAATCTCCAGCGATTGGTAGTCCCGAATCTCCAGCGATTGGCTGTCCCCAACTCAAGTCGAACATTTTCTTACCGCAGTTCCCGTTCGCTGACTGAACACTAACAAATTTACCCTTTTCACCAACATTAAAAGCCTTTCCATCAAATTCAAAAGTATTTGCAGAGTTGCTTTCCACGCCCCGGCATGACAAGCGAGCATCTAAACACAATTTTTTACGTTTTTTGTGCACGCTTTTACGTCTTTTTGTATCTCCGAACTGGAATGCTGGAATGCTACGGTCTCCGTAACTGGGGCTGGTCGAGTGCGTTAATTCCCATTCCTTCTGGTGACAGAAGCGCGTCAGCTCTTGCAGGGGGTCCGGAGGCTTCATTTGTGGTGTGAGTTGTGGGGTTCTGATGAGGTTTTGTTTCTGCTGACGCTGCGTGGGGGTGTGGTTTACGGTATAGGGTTCTGCAGATATGATGCAAAATGAATATCTACAAAAAACAAAGCTCTAAAAATATGGTTCCATAAATAAAGCTCTACAAATCTAATTCTACAAATATGGTTCTACAAAGGTGGCCTAAAAAATATAGCGTAGAATCAATATATGAGTACGACACAAGGTGTATGGTTTACTGAGTATGGTTCTACAAATACGTTAAAAAACGACACAGGCATTCCGACACGAGGAATAAGGTTCATAGAACGTAACCTACAAATAACACTCAGAAACAGATTAAGAAAGAAATATAACTAAAGGAATGTGATTAGAGTATAAGTTAGTTCAAGTCTCCCTATCCGCAATAAATGCGATCCATAGAGAGGAAGGAAGAAACCGACCAACTTTTTATATGGAGTGAAGGGAACGCGGAATCGATGCAGAAGGGGCATAGAAACAGTAAGATGAGAAAGAAGTTCATGAAACAAGACCAAAGTTAAAGAAGAAAGTAGTAGATGTCGAAAAAACAGGACAAAAGTGAACCGAAAAAAGATGATCCGTAACAAAGCCAAAAACCTATTCTATTTCAACAAAAAGAAAGCCTACCTAACCTTTAGCTCGGGCCCTCACATAGTCCCCCTGGGAGCGCTAATTCCCATAGATACAACAGTTGTATCCCCCTGAGGGGTTACAAGAATGTGATTAATAAAATATGGACGTACAGAAGAAAGTACTTTGTTCGAAAACGCAAAATAAGGAGCATGGTTCCCACACAACAGGGAGCATGGTTCCCACACAAGAGGGAGCATGGTTCCCACACAAGAGGGAGCATGGTTCCCACACAACAGGGACCATGGTTCCCACACAAGAGGGAGCATGGTTCCCACACAAGAGGGGGCATGGTTCCCACACAAGAGGGAGCGTGGTTCCAACATAAGAGGGAGCGTGGTTCCCACGCAAGAGGGAGCGTGGTTCCCACACAAGAGGGAGCGTGGTTCCCACACAACAGGGAGCATGGTTACCACACAAGAGGGAGCGTGGTTCCCACACAAGAGGGAGCGTGGTTCCAACACAAGAGGGAGCGTGGTTCCCACGCAAGAGGGAGCGTGGTTCCCACACAAGAGGGAGCGTGGTTCCCACACAAGAGGGAGCGTGGTTCCCACACAAGAGGTAGCGTGGTTCCCACACAAGAGGGAGCGTGGTTCCAACACAAGAGGGAGCGTGGTTCCCACACAAGAGGGGGCATGGATCCCACACAAGAGGGAGCGTGGTTCCAACATAAGAGGGAGCGTGGTTCCCACGCAAGAGGGAGCGTGGTTCCCACGCAAGAGGGAGCATGGTTCCCACACAAGAGGGAGCGTGGTGCCCACACAAGAGGGAGCGTGGTTCCCACACAAGAGGGAGCGTGGTTCCCACACAAGAGGGAGCGTGGTTCCCACACAAGAGGGAGCGTGGTTCCAACACAAGAGGGAGCGTGGTTCCCACACAACAGGGAGCATGGTTCCCACACAATAGAGAGCACGGTTCCCACACAATAGAGAGCACGGTTCCCACACAATAGAGAGCACGGTTCCCACACAATAGGGAGCACGGTTCCCACACACCGGACTCCCATACACCAACTGAGTGCCTCCGAACATTTGAGTGCAGCGGCCCCGCCGTACGAAATGTGAGCGAACTGGTGTCGTGTGACTGGGGATTGCGGCATACCTCACTGACAGGTCTGACTGACTGACTGACTGACTGACTGACCGACAGGTCTGATTGACTGACCGACCGACAGGTGTGACCGACCGACTGACCGACCGACAGGTGTGACCGACCGACTGACCGACCGACAGGTGTGACCGACCGACTGACCGACCGACAGGTGTGACCGACCGACTGACCGACCGACAGGTGTGACCGACCGACTGACCGACCGACAGGTGTGACCGACCGACTGACCGACCGACAGGTGTGACCGACCGACTGACCGACCGACAGGTGTGACCGACCGACTGACCGACCGACAGGTGTGACCGACCGACTGACCGACCGACAGGTGTGACCGACCGACAGACCGACCGACAGGTGTGACCGACCGACAGACCGACCGACAGGTGTGACCGACCGACAGACCGACCGACAGGTGTGACCGACCGACAGACCGACCGACAGGTGTGACCGACCGACAGACCGACCGACAGGTGTGACCGACCGACAGACCGACCGACAGGTGTGACCGACCGACAGACCGACCGACAGGTGTGACCGACCGACAGACCGACCGACAGGTGTGACCGACCGACAGACCGACCGACAGGTGTGACCGACCGACAGACCGACCGACAGGTGTGACCGACCGACAGACCGACCGACAGGTGTGACCGACCGACAGACCGACCGACAGGTGTGACCGACCGACTGACCGACCGACAGGTGTGACCGACCGACTGACCGACCGACAGGTGTGACCGACCGACTGACCGACCGACAGGTGTGACCGACCGACTGACCGACCGACAGGTGTGACCGACCGACTGACCGACCGACAGGTGTGACCGACCGACTGACCGACCGACAGGTGTGACCGACCGACTGACCGACCGACAGGTGTGACCGACCGACTGACCGACCGACAGGTGTGACCGACCGACTGACCGACCGACAGGTGTGACCGACCGACTGACCGACCGACAGGTGTGACCGACCGACTGACCGACCGACAGGTGTGACCGACCGACTGACCGACCGACAGGTGTGACCGACCGACTGACCGACCGACAGGTGTGACCGACCGACTGACCGACCGACAGGTGTGACCGACCGACTGACCGACCGACAGGTGTGACCGACCGACTGACCGACCGACAGGTGTGACCGACCGACTGACCGACCGACAGGTGTGACCGACCGACTGACCGACCGACAGGTGTGACCGACCGACTGACCGACCGACAGGTGTGACCGACCGACTGACCGACCGACAGGTGTGACCGACCGACTGACCGACCGACAGGTGTGACCGACCGACTGACCGACCGACAGGTGTGACCGACCGACAGGTGTGACCGACCGACAGGTGTGACCGACCGACAGGTGTGACCGACCGACAGGTGTGACCGACCGACAGGTGTGACCGACCGACAGGTGTGACCGACCGACAGGTGTGACCGACCGACAGGTGTGACCGACCGACAGGTGTGACCGACCGACAGGTGTGACCGACCGACAGGTGTGACCGACCGGCAGGTGTGACCGACCGGCAGGTGTGACCGACCGGCAGGTGTGACCGACCGGCAGGTGTGACCGACCGGCAGGTGTGACCGACCGGCAGGTGTGACTGACCGACCAACGGGAGTGACTGACCGACCAACGGGAGTGACTGACCGACCAACGGGAGTGACTGACCGACCAACGGGAGTGACTGACCGACCAACGGGAGTGACTGACCGACCAACGGGAGTGACTGACCGACCAACGGGAGTGACTGACCGACCAACGGGAGTGACTGACCGACCAACGGGAGTGACTGACCGACCAACGGGAGTGACTGACCGACCAACGGGAGTGACTGACCGACCAACGGGAGTGACTGACCGACCAACGGGAGTGACTGACCGACCAACGGGAGTGACTGACCGACCAACGGGAGTGACTGACCGACCAACGGGAGTGACTGACCGACCGACAGGTGTGACTGACCGACCGACAGGTGTGACTGACCGACCAACGGGAGTGACTGACCGACCGACAGGTGTGACTGACCGACCGACAGGTGTGACTGACCGACCGACAGGTGTGACTGACCGACCAACGGGTGTGACTGACCGACCAACGGGTGTGACTGACCGACCAACGGGTGTGACTGACCGACCAACGGGTGTGACTGACCGACCAACGGGTGTGACTGACCGACCAACGGGTGTGACTGACCGACCAACGGGAGTGACTGACCGACCAACGGGAGTGACTGACCGACCAACGGGAGTGACTGACCGACCAACGGGAGTGACTGACCGACCAACGGGAGTGACTGACCGACCGACAGGTGTGACTGACCGACCGACAGGTGTGACTGACCGACCGACAGGTGTGACTGACCGACCGACAGGTGTGACTGACCGACCGACAGGTGTGACTGACCGACCGACAGGTGTGACTGACCGACCGACAGGTGTGACTGACCGACCGACAGGTGTGACTGACCGACCGACAGGTGTGACTGACCGACCGACAGGTGTGACTGACCGACCGACAGGTGTGACTGACCGACCGACAGGTGTGACTGACCGACCGACAGGTGTGACTGACCGACCGACAGGTGTGACTGACCGACCGACAGGTGTGACTGACCGACCGACAGGTGTGACTGACCGACCGACAGGTGTGACTGACCGACCGACAGGTGTGACTGACCGACCGACAGGTGTGACTGACCGACCGACAGGTGTGACTGACCGAGCGACAGGTGTGACTGACCGAGCGACAGGTGTGACTGAACGACCGACAGGTGTGACTGACCGACCGACAGGTGTGACTGACCGACCGACAGGTGTGACTGACCGACCGACAGGTGTGACTGACCGACCGACAGGTGTGACTGACCGACCAACGGGAGTGACTGACCGACCAACGTGAGTGACTGACCGACCAACGTGAGTGACTGACCGACCAACGTGAGTGACTGACCGACCAACGGGAGTGACTGACCGACCAACGGGAGTGGCTGACCGACCAACGGGAGTGGCTGACCGACCAACGGGAGTGGCTGACCGACCAACGGGAGTGGCTGACCGACCAACGGGAGTGGCTGACCGACCAACGGGAGTGACTGACCGACCAACGGGAGTGGCTGACCGACCAACGGGAGTGGCTGACCGACCAACGGGAGTGGCTGACCGACCAACGGGAGTGGCTGACCGACCAACGGGAGTGGCTGACCGACCAACGGGAGTGACTGACCGACCAACGGGAGTGACTGACCGACCAACGGGAGTGACTGACCGACCAACGGGAGTGACTGACCGACCAACGGGAGTGACTGACCGACCAACGGGAGTGACTGACCGACCAACGGGAGTGACTGACCGACCAACGGGAGTGACTGACCGACCAACGGGAGTGACTGACCGACCAACGGGAGTGACTGACCGACCAACGGGAGTGACTGACCGACCAACGGGAGTGACTGACCGACCAACGGGAGTGACTGACCGACCAACGGGAGTGACTGACCGACCAACGGGAGTGACTGACCGACCAACGGGAGTGACTGACCGACCAACGGGAGTGATTGGCCGACCAACGGGAGTGACTGACCGACCAACGGGAGTGACTGACCGACCAACGGGAGTGACTGACCGACCAACGGGAGTGACTGACCGACCAACGGGAGTGACTGACCGACCAACGGGAGTGACTGACCGACAGGTGTGATTGACCGACGGGAGTGACTGACCGACCAACGGGAGTGACTGACCGACCAACGAGAGTGACTGACCGACCAACGGGAGTGACTGACCGACCAACGGGAGTGACTGACCGACCAACGGGAGTGACTAACCGACCAACGGGAGTGACTGACCGACCAACGGGAGTGACTGACCGACCAACGGGAGTGACTGACCGACCAACGGGAGTGACTGACCGACCGACAGGTGTGACTGACCGACCAACGGGAGTGACTGACCGACCAACGGGAGTGACTGACCGACCAACGGGAGTGACTGACCGACCAACGGGAGTGACTGACCGACCAACGGGAGTGACTGACCGACCAACGGGAGTGACTGACCGACCAACGGGAGTGACTGACCGACCAACGGGAGTGACTGACCGACCAACGGGAGTGACTGACCGACCAACGGGAGTGACTGACCGACCAACGGGAGTGACTGACCGACCAACGGGAGTGACTGACCGACCAACGGGAGTGACTGACCGACCAACGGGAGTGACTGACCGACCAACGGGAGTGACTGACCGACCAACGGGAGTGACTGACCGACCAACGGGAGTGACTGACCGACCAACGGGAGTGACTGACCGACCAACGGGAGTGACTGACCGACCAACGGGAGTGACTGACCGACCAACGGGAGTGACTGACCGACCAACGGGAGTGACTGACCGACCAACGGGAGTGACTGACCGACCAACGGGAGTGACTGACCGACCAACGGGAGTGACTGACCGACCAACGGGTGTGACTGACCGACCAACGGGTGTGACTGACCGACCAACGGGTGTGACTGACCGACCAACGGGTGTGACTGACCGACCGACAGGTGTGACTGACCGACCGACAGGTGTGACTGACCGACCGACAGGTGTGACTGACCGACAGGTGTGACTGACCGACAGGTGTGACTGACCGACCAACGGGAGTGACTGACCGACCAACGGGAGTGACTGACCGACCAACGGGAGTGACTGACCGACCAACGGGAGTGACTGACCGACCAACGGGAGTGACTGACCGACCAACGGGAGTGACTGACCGACCAACGGGAGTGACTGACCGACCAACGGGAGTGACTGACCGACCAACGGGAGTGACTGACCGACAGGTGTGACTGACCGACAGGTGTGACTGACCGACAGGTGTGACTGACCGACAGGTGTGACTGACCGACCAACGGGAGTGACTGACCGACCAACGGGAGTGACTGACCGACCAACGGGAGTGACTGACCGACCAACGGGAGTGACTGACCGACCAACGGGAGTGACTGACCGACCAACGGGAGTGACTGACCGACCAACGGGAGTGACTGACCGACCAACGGGAGTGACTGACCGAGCAACGGGAGTGACTGACTGACAGGTGTGACTGACCGACAGGTGTGACTGACCGACCAACGGGAGTGACTGACCGACCAACGGGAGTGACTGACCGACCAACGGGAGTGACTGACCGACCTACGGGAGTGACTGACCGACCTACGGGAGTGACTGACCGACCAACGGGTGTGACTGACCGACCAACGGGTGTGACTGACCGACCAACGGGTGTGACTGACCGACCAACGGGTGTGACTGACCGACCAACGGGTGTGACTGACCGACCAACGGGAGTGACTGACCGACCAACGGGAGTGACTGACCGACCAACGGGTGTGACTGACCGACCAACGGGTGTGACTGACCGACCAACGGGTGTGACTGACCGACCAACGGGTGTGACTGACCGACCAACGGGAGTGACTGACCGACCAACGGGAGTGACTGACCGACCAACGGGTGTGACTGACCACCCAACGGGTGTGACTGACCGACCGACGGGTGTGACTGACCGACCGACGGGTGTGACCGACCGACCGACGGGTGTGACCGACCGACCGACGGGTGTGACCGACCGACCAACGGGTGTGACTGACCGACCAACGGGTGTGACTGACCGACCGACGGGTGTGACTGACCGACCGACGGGTGTGACCGACCGACCGACAGGTGTGACCGACTGACCGACAGGTGTGACTGACTGACCGACAGGTGTGACTGACTGACCGACAGGTGTGACTGACTGACCGACAGGTGTGACTGACGGACCGACAGGTGTGACTGACTGACCGACAGGTGTGACTGACTGACCGACAGGTGTGACTGACTGACCGACAGGTGTGACTGACTGACCGACAGGTGTGACTAACTGACCGACAGATGTGACTGACTGACCGACAGGTGTGACTGACTGACCGACAGGTGTGACTGACTGACCGACAGGTGTGACTGACTGACCGACAGGTGTGACTGACTGACCGACAGGTGTGACTGACTGACCGACAGGTGTGACTGACTGACCGACAGGTGTGACTGACTGACCGACAGGTGTGACTGACTGACCGACAGGTGTGACTGACTGACCGACAGGTGTGACTGACTGACCGACAGGTGTGACTGACTGACCGACAGGTGTGACCTACTGACTGACAGGTGTGACTGACTGACTGACAGGTGTGACTGACTGACCGACAGGTGTGACTGACTGACCGACAGGTGTGACTGACTGACCGACAGGTGTGACTGACTGACCGACAGGTGTGACTGACTGACCGACAGGTGTGACTGACTGACTGACAGGTGTGACTGACTGACCGACAGGTGGGACTGACTGACTAACAGATCTGGTTCACGATCTAGTTCAGGTCTATAAACTGCGGCTTGCGGGCCAAATCCGGCCCGTCAGTGCGACCAATCCGGCCCGCGACAACACACAACAGCAATTGAACTATTCAGTTTAGCAAGCGTATGTCCGCTCAGAGCAGGATCTCGGCGACAACTCTAGAAATTACACATCATGATATTGGTAAGAACATTGAAATAGTTTTGGGGTAATTAGTGTGGAAAGTTCAAAGACCCCTGATCTATGTAGTTAATGTTGCCATTTTTCAAAATTGCTTACCACAATCAACTTCAAATTCGAATTGGATTTTATTTAAATTTTCAATTTATTTTTTATATTGAATATTGAACATGAGTTAGTTGCATTCCCCCCAGGGGTAATTCCCATAGTTACAATAGTTGCATCCCCCTGAGGGGTAATTCCCATAGATACAATAGTTGTATCCCCCTGAGGGGTAATTCCCATAGATACAATAATTGCATTCCCCCAGGGGTAATTCCCATAGATACAATAATTGCATTCCCCCAGGGGTAATTCCCATAGATACAATAGTTGCATCCCCCTGAGGGGTAATTCCCATAGATACAATAATTGCATTCCCCCAGGGGTAATTCCCATAGATACAATAGTTGCATCCCCCTGAGGGGTAATTCCCATAGATACAATAATTGCATTCCCCCAGGGGTAATTCCCATAGATACAATAGTTGCATCCCCCTGAGGGGTAATTCCCATAGATACAATATTTGTATCCTCCTGAGGGGTAATTCCCATAGATACAATAATTGCATTCCCCTGAGGGGTAATTCCCATAGATACAATAATTGCATTCCCCCAGGGGTAATTCCCATAGATACAATAGTTGCATCCCCCTGAGGGGTAATTCCCATAGATACAATAATTGCATTCCCCTGAGGGGTAATTCCCATAGATACAATAGTTGTATCCCCCTGAGGGGTAATTCCCATAGATACAATAGTTGCATTCCCCTGAGGGGTAATTCCCATAGATACAATAGTTGCATCCCCCTGAGGGGTAATTCCCATAGATACAATATTTGTATCCTCCTGAGGGGTAATTCCCATAGATACAATAATTGCATTCCCCTGAGGGGTAATTCCCATAGATACAATAGTTGTATCCCCCTGAGGGGTAATTCCCATAGATACAATAATTGCATTCCCCCAGGGGTAATTCCCATAGATACAATAGTTGCATCCCCCTGAGGGGTAATTCCCATAGATACAATATTTGTATCCTCCTGAGGGGTAATTCCCATAGATACAATAATTGCATTCCCCTGAGGGGTAATTCCCATAGATACAATAGTTGTATCCCCCTGAGGGGTAATTCCCATAGATACAATAGTTGCATTCCCCTGAGGGGTAATTCCCATAGATACAATAGTTGCATCCCCCTGAGGGGTAATTCCCATAGATACAATATTTGTATCCTCCTGAGGGGTAATTCCCATAGATACAATAATTGCATTCCCCTGAGGGGTAATTCCCATAGATACAATAGTTGTATCCCCCTGAGGGGTAATTCCCATAGATACAATAATTGCATTCCCCCAGGGGTAATTCCCATAGATACAATAATTGCATTCCCCTGAGGGGTAATTCCCATAGATACAATAGTTGTATCCCCCTGAGGGGTAATTCCCATAGATACAATAATTGCATTCCCCTGAGGGGTAATTCCCATAGATACAATAGTTGTATCCCCCTGAGGGGTAATTCCCAAAGATACAATAATTGCATTCCCCTGAGGGGTAATTCCCATAGATACAATAATTGCATTCCCCTGAGGGGTAATTCCCATAGATACAATATTTGTATCCTCCTGAGGGGTAATTCCCATAGATACAATAATTGCATTCCCCTGAGGGGTAATTCCCATAGATACAATAGTTGTATCCCCCTGAGGGGTAATTCCCATAGATACAATAGTTGCATTCCCCTGAGGGGTAATTCCCATAGATACAATAGTTGCATCCCCCTGAGGGGTAATTCCCATAGATACAATATTTGTATCCTCCTGAGGGGTAATTCCCATAGATACAATAATTGCATTCCCCTGAGGGGTAATTCCCATAGATACAATAGTTGTATCCCCCTGAGGGGTAATTCCCATAGATACAATAATTGCATTCCCCCAGGGGTAATTCCCATAGATACAATAATTGCATTCCCCTGAGGGGTAATTCCCATAGATACAATAGTTGTATCCCCCTGAGGGGTAATTCCCATAGATACAATAATTGCATTCCCCTGAGGGGTAATTCCCATAGATACAATAGTTGTATCCCCCTGAGGGGTAATTCCCAAAGATACAATAATTGCATTCCCCTGAGGGGTAATTCCCATAGATACAATAATTGCATTCCCCTGAGGGGTAATTCCCATAGATACAATAGTTGTATCCCCCTGAGGGGTAATTCCCATAGATACAATAGTTGCATCCCCCTGAGGGGTAATTCCCATAGATACAATAATTGCATCCCCCTGAGGGGTAATTCCCATAGATACAATAGTTGTATCCCCCTGAGGGGTAATTCCCATCGATACAATAATTGCATTCCCCTGAGGGGTAATTCCCATAGATACAATAGTTGTATCCCCCTGAGGGGTAATTCCCATAGATACAATAATTGCATTCCCCTGAGGGGTAATTCCCATAGATACAATAGTTGCATCCCCCTGAGGGGTAATTCCCATAGATACAATATTTGTATCCTCCTGAGGGGTAATTCCCATAGATACAATAATTGCATTCCCCTGAGGGGTAATTCCCATAGATACAATAGTTGTATCCCCCTGAGGGGTAATTCCCATAGATACAATAATTGCATTCCCCCAGGGGTAATTCCCATAGATACAATAATTGCATTCCCCTGAGGGGTAATTCCCATAGATACAATAATTGCATTCCCCTGAGGGGTAATTCCCATAGATACAATACTTGTATCCCCCTGAGGGGTAATTCCCAAAGATACAATAATTGCATTCCCCTGAGGGGTAATTCCCATAGATACAATAATTGCATTCCCCTGAGGGGTAATTCCCATAGATACAATAGTTGTATCCCCCTGAGGGGTAATTCCCATAGATACAATAGTTGCATCCCCCTGAGGGGTAATTCCCATAGATACAATAATTGCATCCCCCTGAGGGGTAATTCCCATAGATACAATAATTGCATTCCCCTGAGGGGTAATTCCCATAGATACAATAGTTGCATCCCCCTGAGGGGTAATTCCCATAGATACAATAGTTGCATCCCCCTGAGGGGTAATTCCCATAGATACAATAGTTGCATCCCCCTGAGGGGTAATTCCCATAGATACAATATTTGTATCCTCCTGAGGGGTAATTCCCATAGATACAATAGTTGTATCCCCCTGAGGGGTAATTCCCATAGATACAATAGTTGTATCCTCCTGAGGGGTTATTCCCATAGATACAATAGTTGCATCCCCCTGAGGGGTAATTCCCATAGATACAATAGTTGTATCCCCCTGAGGGGTAATTCCCATAGATACAATAGTTGTATCCTCCTGAGGGGTAATTCCCATAGATACAATAGTTGTATCCCCCTGAGGGGTAATTCCCATAGATACAATAGTTTCATCCCCCTGAGGGGTAATTCCCATAGATACAATAGTTGTATCCCCCTGAGAGGGAATTCCCATAGATACAATAGTTGCGTCCCCCTGAGAAGCAATTCCCATAGATACAATAGTTGCGTCCCCCTGAGGGGTAATTCCCATAGATACAATAGTTGCGTCCCCCTGAGGGGTAATTCCCATAGATACAATAGTTGCGTCCCCCTGAGGGGTAATTCCCATAGATACAATAGTTGCGTCCTCCTGAGGGGTAATTCCCATAGATACAATAGTTGTATCCCCCTGAGGAGTAATTCCCATAGATACAATAGTTGCGTCCTCCTGAGGGGTAATTCCCATAGATACAATAGTTGTATCCCCCTGAGGAGTAATTCCCATAGATACAATAGTTGCGTCCTCCTGAGGGGTAATTCCCATAGATACAATAGTTGCATCCCCCTGAGGGGTAATTCCCATAGATACAATAGTTGTATCCCCCTGAGAGGGAATTCCCATAGATACAATAGTTGCGTCCCCCTGAGGGGTAATTCCCATAGATACAATAGTTGCGTCCCCCTGAGGGGTAATTCCCATAGATACAATAGTTGCGTCCCCCTGAGGGGTAATTCCCATAGATACAATAGTTGCGCCCCCCTGAGGGGTAATTCCCATAGATACAATAGTTGCGTCCCCCTGAGGGGTAATTCCCATAGATACAATAGTTGCGTCCTCCTGAGGGGTAATTCCCATAGATACAATAGTTGTATCCCCCTGAGGAGTAATTCCCATAGATACAATAGTTGCGTCCTCCTGAGGGGTAATTCCCATAGATACAATAGTTGTATCCCCCTGAGGGGTAATTCCCATAGATACAATAGTTGCGTCCCCCTGAGGGGTAATTCCCATAGATACAATAGTTGTATCCCCCTGAGGGGCAATTCCCATAGATACAATAGTTGCATTCCCCTGAGGTGTAATTCCCATAGATACAATAGTTGTATCCCCCTGAGGGGTAATTCCCATAGATACAATAGTTGTATCCCCCTGAGGGGTAATTCCCATAGATACAATAGTTGTATCCTCCTGAGGGGTAATTCCCATAGATACAATAGTTGTATCCTCCTGAGGGGTAATTCCCATAGATACAATAGTTGTATCCCCCTGAGGGGTAATTCCCATAGATACAATAGTTGTATCCCCCTGAGGGGTAATTCCCATGAATACAATAGTTGCGTCCCCCTGAGGGGTAATTCCCATAGATACAATAGTTGCGTCCCCCTGAGGGGTAATTCCCATAGATAAAATAGTTGTATCCCCTGAGGGGTAATTCCCATAGATACAATAGTTGTATCCTCCTGAGGGGTAATTCCCATAGATACAATAGTTGTATCCCCCTGAGGGGTAATTCCCATAGATACAATAGTTGTATCCCCCTGAGGGGTAATTCCCATAGATACAATAGTTGTATCCCCCTGAGGGGTAATTCCCATAGATACAATAGTTGTATCCCCCTGAGGGGTAATTCCCATAGATACAATAGTTGTATCCCCCTGAGGGGTAATTCCCATAGATACAATAGTTGTATCCCCCTGAGGGGTAATTCCCATAGATACAATAGTTGTATCCCCCTGAGGGGTAATTCCCATAGATACAATAGTTGTATCCCCCTGAGGTGTAATTCCCATAGATACAATAGTTGTATCCTCCTGAGGGGTAATTCCCATAGATACAATAGTTGTATCCCCCTGAGGGGTAATTCCCATAGATACAATAGTTGTATCCCCCTGAGGGGTAATTCCCATAGATACAATAGTTGTATCCCCCTGAGGGGTAATTCCCATAGATACAATAATTGCATTCCCCTGAGGGGTAATTCCCATAGATACAATAGTTGTATCCCCCTGAGGGGTAATTCCCATAGATACAATAGTTGTATCCCCCTGAGGGGTAATTCCCATAGATACAATAGTTGTATCCCCCTGAGGGGTAATTCCCATAGATACAATAGTTGTATCCCCCTGAGGGGTAATTCCCTTAGATACAATAGTTGTATCCTCCTGAGGGGTAATTCCCATAGATACAATAGTTGTATCCCCCTGAGGGGTAATTCCCATAGATACAATAGTTGTATCCTCCTGAGGGGTAATTCCCATAGATACAATAGTTGTATCCCACTGAGGGGTAATTCCCTTAGATACAATAGTTGTATCCTCCTGAGGGGTAATTCCCATAGATACAATAGTTGTATCCCCCTGAGGGGTAATTCCCATAGATACAATAGTTGTATCCCCCTGAGGGGTAATTCCCATAGATACAATAGTTGTATCCCCCTGAGGGGTAATTCCCATAGATACAATAGTTGTATCCCACTGAGGGGTAATTCCCATAGATACAATAGTTGCATCCTCCTGAGGGGTAATTCCCATAGATACAATAGTTGTATCCTCCTGAGGGGTAATTCCCATAGATACAATAGTTGTATCCCCCTGAGGGGTAATTCCCATAGATATAATAGTTGTATCCTCCTGAGGGGTAATTCCCATAGATACAATAGTTGTATCCCCCTGAGGGGTAATTCCCATAGATATAATAGTTGTATCCTCCTGAGGGGTAATTCTCATAGATACAATAGTTGTAACCCCCTGAGGGGTAATTCCCTTAGATACAATAGTTGTATCCTCCTGAGGGGTAATTCCCATAGATACAATAGTTGTATCCCCCTGAGGGGTAATTCCCATAGATACAATAGTTGTATCCCCCTGAGGGGTAATTCCCATAGATACAATAGTTGTATCCTCCTGAGGGGTAATTCTCATAGATACAATAGTTGTAACCCCCTGAGGGGTAATTCCCTTAGATACAATAGTTGTATCCTCCTGAGGGGTAATTCCCATAGATACAATAGTTGTATCCCCCTGAGGGGTAATTCCCATAGTTACAATAGTTGTATCCCCCTGAGGGGTAATTCCCATAGATACAATAGTTGTATCCCCCTAAAGGGTAATTCCCATAGATACAATAGTTGCATCCTCCTGAGGGGTAATTCCCATAGATACAATAGTTGTATCCCCCTGAGGGGTAATTCCCATAGTTACAATAGTTGTATCCCCCTGAGGGGTTATTCCCATAGATACAATAGTTGTATCCCCCTAAAGGGTAATTCCCATAGATACAATAGTTGCATCCTCCTGAGGGGTAATTCCCATAGATACAATAGTTGTATCCCCCTGAGGGGTAATTCCCATAGATACAATAGTTGTATCCCCCTGAGGGGTAATTCCCATAGATACAATAGTTGTATCCCCCTGAGGGGTAATTCCCATAGATACAATAGTTGTATCCCCCTGAGGGGTAATTCCCATAGATACAATAGTTGTATCCTCCTGAGGGGTAATTCCCATAGATACAATAGTTGTATCCTCCTGAGGGGTAATTCCCATAGAGACAATAGTTGTATCCTCCTGAGGGGTAATTCCCATAGATACAATAGTTGCGTCACCCTGAGGGGCAATTCCCATAGATACAATAGTTGTATCCCCCTGAGATGCAATTGCCATAGATACAATAGTTGTATCCCCCTGAGGGGTAATTCCCATAGATACAATAGTTGTATCCCCCTGAGGGGTAATTCCCATAGATACAATAGTTGCATCCCCCTGAGGGGTAATTCCCATAGATACAATAGTTGTATCCCCCTGAGGGGTAATTCCCCTAGATACAATAGTTGTATCCTCCTGAGGGGTAATTCCCATAGATACAATAGTTGTATCCCCCTGAGGGGTAATTCCCATAGATACAATAGTTGTATCCCCCTGAGGGGTAATTCCCATAGATACAATAGTTGTATATCCCTGAGGGGTAACTCCCATAGATACAATAGTTGTATCCCCCTGAGGGGTAACTCCCATAGATACAATAGTTGTATCCCCCTGAGGGGTAATTCCCATAGATACAATAGTTGTATCCCCCTGAGGGATAATTCCCATAGATACAATAGTTGTATCCCCCTGAGGGGTAATTCCCATAGATACAATAGTTGTATCCCCCTGAGGGGTAATTCCCATAGATACAATAGTTGTATCCCCCTGAGGGGTAATTCCCATAGATACAATAGTAGTATCCTCCTGAGGGGTAATTCCCATAGATACAATAGTTGCATCCCCCTGAGGGGTAATTCCCATAGATACAATAGTTGTATCCCCCTGAGGGGTAATTCCCATAGATACAATAGTTGTATCCCCCTGAAGGGTAATTCCCATAGATACAATAGTTGTATCCCCCTGAGGGGTAATTCCCATAGATACAATAGTTGTATCCCCCTGAGGGGTAATTCCCATAGATACAATAGTTGCATCCCCCTGAGGGGTAATTCCCATAGATACAATAGTTGTATCCCCCTGAGGGGTAATTCCCATAGATACAATAGTTGTATCCCCCTGAGGGGTAATTCCCATAGATACAATAGTTGTATCCCCCTGAGGGGTAATTCCCATAGATACAATAGTTGTATCCCCCTGAGATGCAATTCCCATAGATACAATAGTTGTATCCACCTGAGGGGTAATTCCCATAGATACAATAGTTGTATCCCCCTGAGGGGTAATTCCCATAGATACAATAGTTGTATCCCCCTGAGGGGTAATTCCCATAGATACAATAGTTGTATCCTCCTGAGGGCTAATTCCCATAGATACAATAGTTGCATCCCCCTGAGGGGTAATTCCCATAGATACAATAGTTGTATCCTCCTGAGGGGTAATTCCCATAGATACAATAGTTGTATCCCCCTGAGGGGTAATTCCCATAGATACAATAGTTGTATCCTCCTGAGGGGTAATTCCCATAGATACAATAGTTGTATCCCCCTGAGGGGTAATTCCCATAGATACAATAGTTGTATCTCCCTGAGGGGTAATTCCCATAGATACAATAGTTGTATCCCCCTGAGGGGTAATTCCCATAGATACAATGGTTGTATCCCCCTGAGGGGTAATTCCCATAGATACAATAGTTGCGTCCCCCTGAGGGGTAATTCCCATAGATACAATAGTTGTATCCCCCTGAGGGGTAATTCCCATAGATACAATAGTTGTATCCTCCTGAGGGGTAATTCCCATAGATACAATAGTTGCGTCCCCCTGAGGGGTAATTCCCATAGATACAATAGTTGCGTCCCCCTGAGGGGTAATTCCCATAGATACAATGGTTGTATCCTCCTGAGGGGTAATTCCCATAGATACAATAGTTGCGTCCCCCTGAGGGGTAATTCCCATAGATACAATGGTTGTATCCCCCTGAGGGGTAATTCCCATAGATACAATAGTTGTATCCTCCTGAGGGGTAATTCCCATAGATACAATAGTTGTATCCCCCTGAGGGGTAATTCCCATAGATACAATAGTTGTATCCTCCTGAGGGGTAATTCCCATAGATACAATAGTTGTATCCCCCTGAGGGGTAATTCCCATAGATACAATAGTTGTATCCCCCTGAGGGGTAATTCCCATAGATACAATAGTTGTATCCCCCTGAGGGGTAATTCCCATAGATACAATAGTTGTATCCCCCTGAGGGGCAATTCCCATAGATACAATAGTTGTATCCTCCTGAAGGGTAATTCCCATAGATACAATAGTTGTATCCTCCTGAGGGGTAATTCCCATAGAGACAATAGTTGTATCCTCCTGAGGGGTAATTCCCATAGATACAATAGTTGCGTCCCCCTGAGGGGCAATTCCCATAGATACAATAGTTGTATCCCCCTGAGATGCAATTCCCATAGATACAATAGTTGTATCCCCCTGAGGGGTAATTCCCATAGATACAATAGTTGTATCCCCCTGAGGGGTAATTCCCATAGATACAATAGTTGCATCCCCCTGAGGGGTAATTCCCATAGATACAATAGTTGTATCCCCCTGAGGGGTAATTCCCATAGATACAATAGTTGTATCCCCCTGAGGGGTAATTCCCATAGATACAATAGTTGTATCCCCCTGAGGGGTAATTCCCATAGATACAATAGTTGTATCCCCCTGAGGTGTAATTCCCATAGATACAATAGTTGTATTCCCCTGAGGGGTAATTCCCATAGATACAATAGTTGCGTCCCCCTGAGGGGTAATTCCCATAGATACAATAGTTAGTCCTCCTGAGGGGTAATTCCCATAGATACAATAGTTGCGTCCCCCTGAGGGGCAATTCCCATAGATACAATAGTTGTATCCCCCTGAGGGGTAATTCCCATAGATACAATAGTTGTATCCCCCTGAGGGGTAATTCCCATAGATACAATAGTTGTATTCCCCTGAGGGGTAATTCCCATAGATACAATAGTTGTATCCCCCTGAGGGGTAATTCCCATAGATACAATAGTTGTATCCCCCTGAGGGGTAATTCCCATAGATACAATAGTTGTATCCCCCTGAGGGGTAATTCCCATAGATACAATAGTTGTATCCCCCTGAGGGGTAATTCCCATAGATACAATAGTTGTATCCCCCTGAGGAGTAATTCCCATAGATACAATAGTTGTATCCCCCTGAGGGGTAATTCCCATAGATACAATAGTTGTATCCCCCTGAGGGGTAATTCCCATAGATACAATAGTTGTATCCTCCTGAGGGGTAATTCCCATAGATACAATAGTTGTATCCCCCTGAGGGGTAATTCCCATAGATACAATAGTTGTATCCTCCTGAGGGGTAATTCCCATAGATACAATAGTTGTATCCCCCTGAGGGGTAATTCCCATAGATACAATAGTTGTATCCCCCTGAGGGGCAATTCCCATAGATACAATAGTTGTATCCCCCTGAGGGGTAATTCCCATAGATACAATAGTTGTATCCTCCTGAGGGGTAATTCCCATAGATACAATAGTTGTATCCCCCTGAGGGGTAATTCCCATAGATACAATAGTTGTATCCCCCTGAGGGGTAATTCCCATTGATACAATAGTTGTATCCCCCTGAGGGGTAATTCCCATAGATACAATAGTTGTATCCCCCTGAGGGGTAATTCCCATAGATACAATAGTTGTATCCCCTTGAGGGGTAATTCCCATAGATACAATAGTTTTATCCCCCTGAGGGGTAATTCCCATAGATACAATAGTTGTATCCCCCTGAGGGGTAATTCCCATAGATACAATAGTTGTATCCTCCTGAGGGGTAATTCCCATAGATACAATAGTTGTATCTTCCTGAGGGGTAATTCCCATAGATACAATAGTTGTATCCTCCTGAGGGGTAATTCCCATAGGAACAATAGTTGTATCCCCCTTTGGGGTAATTCCCATAGATACAATAGTTGTAATCCCCTGAGGGGTAATTCCCATAGATACAATAGTTGTATCCCCCTGAGGGGTAATTCCCATAGATACAATAGTTGTATCCCCCTGAGGGGTAATTCCCATAGATACAATAGTTGTATCCCCCTGAGGGGTAATTCCCATAGATACAATAGTTGTATCCCCCTGAGGGGTAATTCCCATAGATACAATAGTTGTATCCCCCTGAGGGGTAATTCCCATAGATACAATAGTCGTATCCCCCTGAGGAGAGACCTTCATATTAAAAATGTTTGAAATTCGACTTGTTGTGGTACATTCCATGCATCATCTTTTTCTAAAATAAATGTTTTTTCTTCATTTAAAAACATGTTAAATTAATTAAATAGCGTCAATAGCACTCAGGGTCGCGTCACATGTAATGCCGTCATTAATGATGGCATATATCAACGAATTTTGGTTATATTATTGACTTATGTAATCACAGTGGTACTATTGTGACGAGCGTACTATTAATTTAAGCAAGCCGTATTGTTAATTTAAGGCAGCCGTACTATCAATTTAAGGCAGCCGTATTATTAATTTAAGGCAGCCGTATTATTAATTTAAGGCAGCCGTATTATTAATTTAAGGCAGCCGTATTATTAATTTAAGGCAGCCGTATTTTTAATTTAAGGCAGCCGTATTTTTAATTTAAGGCAGCCGTATTGTTAATTTAAGGCAGCCGTATTGTTAATTTAAGGCAGCCGTATTTTTAATTTAAGGCAGCCGTATTATTAATTAAGGGCAGCCGTACTATCAATTTAAGGCAGCCGTATGATTAATTTAAGGCAGCCGTATTATTAATTTAAGGCAGCCGTATTATTAATTTAAGGCAGCCGTATTATTAATTTAAGGCAGCCGTATGATTAATTTAAGGCAGCCGTATTATTAATTTAGGGCAGCCGTATTATTAATTTAAGGCAGCCGTATTATTAATTTAAGGCAGCCGTATTATTAATTTAAGGCAGCCGTATTGTTAATTTAAGGCAGCCGTATTATTAATTTAGGGCAGCCGTATTATTAATTTAAGGCAGCCGTATTATTAATTTAAGGCAGCCGTATTATTAATTTAAGGCAGCCGTATGATTAATTTAAGGCAGCCGTATTATTAATTTAGGGCAGCCGTATTATTAATTTAAGGCAGCCGTATTATTAATTTAAGGCAGCCGTATTATTAATTTAAGGCAGCCGTATTGTTAATTTAAGGCAGCCGTATTGTTAATTTAAGGCAGCCGTATTATTAATTTAAGGCAGCCGTATTGTTAATTTAAGGCAGCCGTATTATTAATTTAGGGCAGCCGTATTATTAATTTAAGGCAGCCGTATTATTAATTAAGGGCAGCCGTACTATCAATTTAAGGCAGCCGTATGATTAATTTAAGGCAGCCGTATTATTAATTTAAGGCAGCCGTATTATTAATTTAAGGCAGCCGTATGATTAATTTAAGGCAGCCGTATTATTAATTTAGGGCAGCCGTATTATTAATTTAAGGCAGCCGTATTATTAATTTAAGGCAGCCGTATTATTAATTTAAGGCAGCCGTATTGTTAATTTAAGGCAGCCGTATTATTAATTTAAGGCAGCCGTATTATTAATTTAAGGCAGCCGTATTGTTAATTTAAGGCAGCCGTATTTTTAATTTAAGGCAGCCGTATTATTAATTAAGGGCAGCCGTACTATCAATTTAAGGCAGCCGTATGATTAATTTAAGGCAGCCGTATGATTAATTTAAGGCAGCCGTATTATTAATTTAAGGCAGCCGTATTATTAATTTAAGGCAGCCGTAGTATCAATTTAAGGCAGCCGTAGTATCAATTTAAGGCAGCCGTATTATTAATTTAAGGCAGCCGTATTATCAATTTAAGGCAGCCGTAATATTAATTTGAGGCAGCCGTACTATCAATTTAAGGCAGCCGTATTATTAATTTAAGGCAGCCGTATTATTAATTTAAGGCAGCCGTAGTATAAATTTAGGGCAGCCGTAGTATCAATTTAAGGCAGCCGTAATATTAATTAGAGGCAGCTGTATTATCAATTTAAGGCAGCCGTAATATTTATTTAAGGCAGCCGTATTATCAATTTAAGGCAGCCGTAGTATCAATTTAAGGCAGCCGTATTATTAATTTAAGGCAGCCGTAATATTAATTCAAGGCAGCCGGAATATTAATTTAAGGCAGCCGTAATATTAATTTGAGGCAGCCGTAATATTAATTTGAGGCAGCCGTAATATTAATATTATGGTGATCATCAAGTTGGGACGGCCATAACAACACCGCTAATGTACAGCGGCCTGAATGTTGAAATGTTCATAACATTACGATTCCGAATGTTATTGCGACACGCACACAACATTACGACACGCAAACTTATGAGAAAACGGTTAAAAAGCCAGAAAGCGGTACAAAAACAGTAAAAAGCCAGAAAGCGGTACAAAAACAGTAAAAAGCAAGAAAGCGGTACAAAAACAGTAAAAAGCAAGAAAGCGGTACAAAAACAGTAAAAAGCAAGAAAGCGGTACAAAAACAGTAAAAAGCAAGAAAGCGGTACAAAAACAGTAAAAAGCAAGAAAACGGTCCAAAGTTGGAATAAAAGCAAGAAAACGGTACAAAAACGGTATAACAGCAAGAAACCGCTACAAAAACGGTATAACAGCAAGAAATCGGTACAAAAACGGTATATAAGCAAGAAAACGGCAATGAACGGCATCATAACGGTATACAAGCACCTATAATATTATGCCATATATAACGCGACGCACGCACCCTGCCGTCCTGAGACTGACAAGAAAATCGGGCGAGCATCCTTGTGTGCAACTCGACGTGCAGCGCGTGCGGCTGCGTGACTGCGTCTGTTTCTGCTGGCCGTGCACGTGTACGTACTTGTGCGTGTGCACGTGTATATTCATGTACGTGCGTGTGCACGTGTGAATACATGTGCACGTGTACACACGTGTACGTACGTGCGCGCGTGTACACACGTGTACGTACTTGTGCGCGTATACACACGTGTGCATGCGTGTGCACACATGTCTGCACACAACAGACAGCGCGTCGCTGACTTTGTTTACTTTTATTTTCCTGCGACGCTAATCTTGACGGCAGTGTTGACGGCGGCAATCTACAGGCTTGTTGACAGGTGAGCTGTCGCCGGGGGACGGGCGGTGCTGTCGACGGGCGGTCGACAGGACACGGGCGGTTGACAGGACACGGGCGGTTGACAGGACACGGGCGGTTGACAGGACACGGGGCGGTCGACAGGACACGGGGCGGTTGACAGGACACGGGGCGGTTGACAGGACACGGGGCGGTTGACAGGACACGGGGCGGTTGACAGGACACGGGGCGGTTGACAGGACACGGGGCGGTTGACAGGACACGGGGCGGTCGACAGGACACGGGGCGGTTGACAGGACACGGGGCGGTTGACAGGACACGGGGCGGTCGACAGGACACGGGGCGGTTGACAGGACACGGGGCGGTTGACAGGACACGGGGCGGTTGACAGGACACGGGGCGGTTGACAGGACACGGGGCGGTTGACAGGACACGGGGCGGTTGACAGGACACGGGGCGGTTGACAGGACACGGGGCGGTTGACAGGACACGGGGCGGTTGACAGGACACGGGGCGGTTGACAGGACACGGGGCGGTTGACAGGACACGGGGCGGTTGACAGGACACGCGGCGGTTGACAGGACACGGGGCGGTTGACAGGACACGGGGCGGTTGACAGGACACGGGGCGGTTGACAGGACACGGGGCGGTTGACAGGACACGGGGCGGTTGACAGGACGCCACCAGCGCCACCGACCACATTTTATATTCATGAGGCGGGCGAAGCAATTGTGGAGGGTAAAGAGATTGTCAGGGAGTTGACAGTCCACACGCCCGTCTACACGCCCCTTTACACACCACACACGCAAGTCTACACACCACACACGCAAGTCTACACACCACACACGCAAGTCTACACACCACACACGCAAGTCTACACACCACACACGCAAGTCTACACACCACACACGCAAGTCTACACACCACACACGCAAGTCTACACATCACACACGAAAGTCTACACACCACACACGCATGTCTACACACCACACTCGCAAGTCTACACACCACACGCGCAAGTCTACACACCACACGCGCAAGTCTAAACACCACACACGCAAGTCTACACACCACACACGCAAGTCTACACACCACACACGCAAGTCTACACACCACACACGCAAGTCTACACACCACACACGCAAGTCTACACACCACCACACGCAAGTCTACACACCACCACACGCAAGTCTACACACCACCACACGCAAGTCTACACACCACCACACGCAAGTCTACACACCACCACACGCAAGTCTACACACCACCACACGCAAGTTTACACACCACAGACGCAAGTCTACACACCACTCGCACCCAAGTCTACACGTCACGCACGCAAGTCTACACGCCACACACGCAAGTCTACACGCCACACACGCAAGTCTACACACCACTCGCACCCAAGTCTACACACCACTCGCACCCAAGTCTACACACCACTCGCACCCAAGTCTACACACCACTCGCACCCAAGTCTACACACCACTCGCACCCAAGTCTACACACCACTCGCACCCAAGTCTACACACCACTCGCACCCAAGTCTACACACCACTCGCACCCAAGTCTACACACCACTCGCACCCAAGTCTACACACCACTCGCACCCAAGTCTACACACCACTCGCACCCAAGTCTACACACCACTCGCACCCAAGTCTACACACCACTCGCACCCAAGTCTACACACCACTCGCACCCAAGTCTACACACCACTCGCACCCAAGTCTACACACCACTCGCACCCAAGTCTACACACCACACGCACCCAAGTCTACACACCACACGCACCCAAGTCTACACACCACACGCACCCAAGTCTACACACCACACGCACCCAAGTCTACACACCACACGCACCCAAGTCTACACACCACACGCACCCAAGTCTACACACCACACGCACCCAAGTCTACACACCACACGCACCCAAGTCTACACACCACACACACCCAAGTCTACACACCACACGCACCCAAGTCTACACACCACACGCGCCCAAGTCTACACACCACACGCGCCCAAGTCTACACACCACACGCGCCCAAGTCTACACACCACACGCGCCCAAGTCTACACACCACACGCGCCCAAGTCTACACACCACACGCGCCCAAGTCTACACACCACACGCGCCCAAGTCTACACACCACACGCGCCCAAGTCTACACCTCACGCACGCCCAAGTCTACACCCCACGCACGCCCAAGTCTACACCCCACGCACGCCCAAGTCTACACCCCACGCACGCCCAAGTCTACACCCCACGCACGCCCAAGTCTACACCCCACGCACGCCCAAGTCTACACCCCACGCACGCCCAAGTCTACACCCCACGCACGCCCAAGTCTACACCCCACGCACGCCCAAGTCTACACCCCACGCACGCCCAAGTCTACACCCCACGCACGCCCAAGTCTACACCCCACGCACGCCCAAGTCTACACACCACACACGCCCAAGTCTACACACCACACACGCCCAAGTCTACACACCACACACGCCCAAGTCTACACACCACACACGCCCGTCTACACACCACACACGCCCGTCTACACACCACACACGCCCGTCTACACACCACACACGCCCGTCTACACACCACACACGCCCGTCTACACACCACACACGCCCGTCTACACACCACACACGCCCGTCTACACACCACACACGCCCGTCTACACACCACACACGCCCGTCTACACACCACACACGCCCGTCTACACACCACACACGCCCGTCTACACACCACACACGCCCGTCTACACACCACACACGCCCGTCTACACACCACACACGCCCGTCTACACACCACACACGCCCGTCTACACACCACACACGCCCGTCTACACACCACACACGCCCGTCTACACACCACACACGCCCGTCTACACACCACACACGCCCGTCTACACACCACACACGCCCGTCTACACACCACACACGCCCGTCTACACACCACACACGCCCGTCTACACACCACACACGCCCGTCTACACACCACACACGCCCGTCTACACACCACACACGCCCGTCTACACACCACACACGCCCGTCTACACACCACACACGCCCGTCTACACACCACACACGCCCGTCTACACACCACACACGCCCGTCTACACACCACACACGCCCGTCTACACACCACACACGCCCGTCTACACACCACACACGCCCGTCTACACACCACACACGCCCGTCTACACACCACACACGCCCGTCTACACACCACACACGCCCGTCTACACACCACACACGCCCGTCTACACACCACACACGCCCGTCTACACACCACACACGCCCGTCTACACACCACACACGCCCGTCTACACACCACACACGCCCGTCTACACACCACACACGCCCGTCTACACACCACACACGCCCGTCTACACACCGCACACGCCCGTCTACACACCGCACACGCCCGTCTACACACCACACACGCCCGTCTACACACCGCACACGCCCGTCTACACACCGCACACGCCCGTCTACACACCGCACACGCCCGTCTACACACCGCACACGCCCGTCTACACACCACACGCAAGTCTACACACCGCACACGCCCGTCTACACACCGCACACGCCCGTCTACACACCGCACACGCAAGTCTACACACCGCACACGCAAGTCTACACACCGCACACGCAAGTCTACACACCGCACACGCAAGTCTACACACCACACGCAAGTCTACACACCACACGCAAGTCTACACACCACACGCAAGTCTACACACCACACGCAAGTCTACACACCACACGCAAGTCTACACACCACACGCAAGTCTACACACCACACGCAAGTCTACACACCACACGCCCGTCTACACACCGCACACGCCCGTCTACACACCGCACACGCCCGTCTACACACCGCACACGCAAGTCTACACACCACACGCAAGTCTACACACCACACGCAAGTCTACACACCACACGCAAGTCTACACACCACACGCAAGTCTACACACCACACGCAAGTCTACACACCACACGCAAGTCTACACACCACACGCAAGTCTACACACCACATGCAAGTCTACACACCACACGCAAGTCTACACACCACACGCAAGTCTACACACCACACGCAAGTCTACACACCACACGCAAGTCTACACACCACACGCAAGTCTACACACCACACGCAAGTCTACACACCACACGCAAGTCTACACACCACACGCAAGTCTACACACCACACGCAAGTCTACACACCACACGCAAGTCTACACACCACACGCAAGTCTACACACCACACGCAAGTCTACACACCACACGCAAGTCTACACACCACACGCAAGTCTACACACCACACGCAAGTCTACACACCACACGCAAGTCTACACACC